>QKYT01000069.1:17118-65374 GCA_003550305.1 Glomus cerebriforme
TGGAAAAACAAAAAAAAAAAAAATAAATTTTTAAAATAATATATTTAATACCAGCGGATGTCTGATTAAAAGATAATTCCTTAAGTTTAAATCTTACCAGAATTAAATTATCCTTTTTTTTCAGGTTGTATGATTAAGTAACCATATGACAAATAATATAAATTCCCAAAATACTTGACATTAATAAAAAAAAAAAAAAAATAATGTGATATTAGGATTATAGAAATAAGATATTTTAATAAGCAAATACTGTTCTAATAGAACAAAAATTAGAGAAATGCACTTGGATCTAAAACAATTACTTTAAGTTAGTATTATAAAAAGTTTTATTAAATAAAAATTAGATCAATTTGTATACCTGCAATAATATACAAAAGTGGACCGAGTTAAGTATTGTATATATATATATGCAAATCTTAATTGTTTTTTTATCATAATCTTATATAACTTCTTTTCTTTTCTTTTTTTAGATAGCACAGTTGATGGAAATCAAAAAGATCAAACCCCCAGAAAATCAAGAAAAATAGTACACTCTTTGATTTCTTATGTTATTTTCATCCTTTTATAGTCATAAATCTATAATCGCAGTTTTTACGCATTTTTTCTCTTTTTTCTTTAACTTTTATGTAAATCATTTGATTTCTTTAACTCTACATAAATACATTATTTGAATGTGTTGTTAATTGCATATTGTGATCTATCATGCAAAAAATTACTGCTAAAATAAATTACAATCGAATACTTCAATCAACGTTACAATTTTTTACCGATGTGAGCAAAAACTTTATTAAATTTTTATGATAGAGACGCACCAGGTAGCGAAAGATGCTATTGAGTACGCGGATCCTAGGCCATTTATTTTAATGCGAGTCCCAACTTCATATTATTTCTTTGCTCTTTCAATTTTCGTAAATTTCTATTGCTAATTTGTTTCTATCACTAACTACGAACTTCTCATCCCCATACTCTTTTACTACACCACATTTTCGAAATAAATAATCCCACCCGTATCTTGCGTGCTTCTTTACCAGCCACACAATGATCATTGTTTTTTATTTATATGTATAATACTTTTTTTATAGGAACAAACAAATATAAATTAGGATACTGGATGTATTGGTATTTCTAATTTTCCATATAAATTATTTTTAGTTTTTATAAGATTATATTGTTTATTTATCAAGCAAAAAAGCTTTTCTATACAAAAATAAAACAAAAACAAATTACTGCGCAAAAAAATATATATAACTATTTACACTGTAATTAAAATTTTATATTATGCAAAAATAAAATAAAATAAAATAAAATAAAATATACTTCACATTTTCACCTACTATTATACCATCCTTTATATATATATTTTAGTACTTTTTTTATTACACCTCTTATTTCATCCTTTACGCCAAAAAGTCTTTCCAACTCAAGCGATATTGTGCAAAGCAAACCACCCACCCAAGTCGTAACTTGGAATGTCTTGAGATTTCAATCCGTTAATGCGATCACGTCCAGCTCTTACTGGGGGTTGGAGAACTTGCATTAACTCCCTACCTTTATGTACCAATCGCTGCGCTTGTTTGCGGACCCCTTCCATTGAGACACCTTCATCAATATAATTTTTTTGTAGTTCTTCAGATGCATCTTCTTTTGATGGTAATGAGATTGTGTTATTATTTACAATAACCTCTTGGCTGCTCTTGGCCTGCACGTTTTTTTGTAGTTGCTGTTCTTCAGACTTTACAATATCATCTGAGATGACAATGATAGAATTTCCACTTGATTGTGCAGGTATAGTAGCATTCGTTTCAGCGGATTTTGTTGGAGGATCAATAATCACCACATCTGGCGATTGCTTGCTTGATGCAACCTTCTTGTTCGGTTGTTCATCTGTTGATGATTGCCTACGTTTCTTATTACCTGTTGAACTTCCAGGCGCCGAACTATCACGAGAATGCTGCTTTTGTGTTGGAAGCTTCAAATCAGATAGGTTCATGCGAGGTGGAATGATGCTCTCAACTTGAGGTTGTGGGCGTTGTTGTGGTAAAACTGGATTTGCATTACTGAACCCTGCAGGTTCTATGATACCTCTTCTTCTGCTCTCCACGAATATGAAATACTTCCGGAATTGCTGTAATAAACTCTCCACAAGATCAAGCCTTAACAAAAATTTATCAGGAAGAGCTTTTAATTGATCCTCGATCATGTATTTCATTCCCAAAAGACGATAAGTGCCTTGACTTGATTTAGTATAATGCCAAAAGTATGGTAATACATTGTCTACTTCATGATACATCGGCTGTAATTCCTTTAATTTGTCCATAATCTTGTTCTTTTCGTCATCAGTCAAGTCATGGATTTCATGATATTGAATCCTTCGATCCTTGGCACGAGCATCGATAGTTGCAATTTGATTACTTGCTTCCTGAGCTTCTTTCTCATTCAAAACTGCTAAACCCGTTTGCGTTGCAGGTGTAGAGGATGATGATTGTCCTATACTAGTATTCGTCTGCGTGTTGGATTGGGGTTGGCTTTGAGAATTAGGACGGAAAGCTGGCATGCTCAAATTAGCAATTCCAATTGATGATGCTTGGGTACCTATCGTATTAGGTCTTGCGACAGCAATCATTGGATTATTTTGAACTAACATTGCGTTTGATTGTAATACATTTACACCTGAAGCAAGCATTGCATTTGCTGTTGTATTATTATTCTGTGCCATTTTAATAGCCGCAGGGTTAATAGAAGTTGCTGTGCTATTATTAGACATCTTAGCCAACATATTAAACATATTAGCATTCAATATTGGATTAGAGTTTGCATTTGTCATCATGTTAGGACGCGCAGCATTTTGAATATTGATCCCAGCGTTAGCTTGTTGTAAAATATTAGAATTTGACTGTAACATAAGTCCGGTATTTTGTTGAATTACTGGAGAATTAACAGTATTCGCTGAAACTTGAGAAACTTGTGTTGAAGTTCCTTGAACTGGGGAAGCATTTTGACTTTGTTGTATCACTGGGCTTATTGACATCTTGGCTGCAACGGAATTAGCACCTCCTTGAATCTTAACTTGCGCTGCTGCCATTTTAGGTGTTTGATTTCTTGAAGGTCCTTTAGGTGGCGGCATGTTCGTTTTTGTTACAGGAACCGTATTCACCGCTGAAGCATTGTTCGCAGCACTAATCAGATTTTGATTCATAATCATCTTACTGATCATATCATTTGACATATTTTGCGCTGGCACTCTTCTAGTGTTTGGAGGCATTTTTATAGGGATCCCATTATTCACAATAGCTGTAGTTTGTTTCAATCTATTATTCATCGTTGACAAATCTTGACTTGTTTGCTGAGGTGTTTTTGGTTGATTCATGATGGGTGTTGACTGCTGTTGTTGCTGATTAATTTGCGCTTGTGCTTGTGCTGCTTGTGCTGCTTGAGCTGCTTGAACTTGCTGATGTCTTACAATCGTTGCCATTAATTCTTCTTCATTCATACGTGGCTGTAATTGATTGTTGTGACGAAATTGAACCTGCTGTGGCCTCGGTGATGATGTTACTTGAACAGCCGGACGTGGAAAATTTGCTCCTAACATTTGAGTCTGTTGCAATGTTTGTTGCCCTGACTGTTGTCGTGCTAATTGGTATTTTCTGATTGTCTCTTGTTGCAAGATCTTCTGCTGATATTGAGGATTTGCTTGCAGAAATTGATATAAATGCGCATGATTTCGCAATGATGTCTGTGGAGATTGTTGTGATTGTTGTTGTTGTTGTTGTTGTTGTTGAGCAGCCTGTTGTTGTAATAATTGCAAAATATGTTGATGCACCTGCGGATTCACTTGATTTGCTTGCTGTTGTTGTTGCAGCAAGGCTTGTGCTTGTTGTGCTTGTTGTACACGTCTTTGTTGCAGAATATGCTGTCGAAGTTGTTCGTGCTGCTGCGGTGAATGAAATGGTTGTTGTTGCTGTTGTTGCTGTTGCTGTTGTTGCTGTTGTTGTTGCTGCTGTTGCTGCTGCTGCTGTTGTTGTTGTGAGAGTTGAGCGAGCAGCGGCTGTTGTTGTAAAGTTTGCTGCTGTTTAACTACTTGTTGTTGCTGTTGTTGCTGTTGTTGTTGAGTTACTTGTTGTTGAGCTACTTGCGTAGCCTGTTGTTGAACAGCAGCGGTCTGATTTTGTTGCTGCTGCTGCTGAGCAGCGCGAAGTTTAAGATGCGCCATTTTTGCTGCTATTTCTTGATTGTATTCGTCTCTTGAATTGGCCTTGTTATACGCATCGTCTTCCCACTTTTTTGAGGTAATAAATCTTTGATTCGTTGTGAGGTTACGCATTTGCATTTTCAAAAGTTCAAGGAGCTTAAATAACATGCCTACATTAGTTTTACGTTCGTCGTCTGACAATGTAAGACGCCAGTCAGTTGAAGAAGAGGCGGCAGCATTCATGTTTATTTGATTAACATTGCCATAGAATCCAGACATAATAAAATTATTTGTTATATGAGTAGGAATTTGGTTTAAAAATGTAAAAGCTATGAACGTAAAAGGTTTTATTTTATTTAATTTTTTCTTTATATTTATTTATTTGTTTGTATAAACGTTAAAGGAAGTGATAGAAAATTTTTTAAAAAATATTTTAATAAACACCACAAGAAAAATACTTGGGTAAATAAAAAAAGAGGAAAATTTAGGTTGTATAAACAATGAAAAAAAGGTGGGTATAATAAGGAATTTTTTATTTTTATTTTTTTTTTTTTTTTAGTACGTTTAGTGAGGACTAAAAATCTGGTAATATTATTTGAGATTTACGTCCTTTTGTTCAAAGTTAGGGAATAAAGAATTTGTCAAACGGAGTAGCAGACAAATAAATTCTTATATATGGAATTTTGCTCCCCCTTTTTTTGTGGTACATATAAATAATATAAAAAAATTTACACAATTGAATACTTTAAAAAAATATATATAATAATAATATATGTTGGTTTATCATCTCAAACGCGTTGTTATTTATATACATCCGCAGTATTACTATATTTTCTTTTTTTTATATTCGAAAAAGGTTTAACTACAAAAAGGATACCCGTCTAATAACTTTTTTTTTTTTTTAAAAAAAAAAGAATAGCATTTAATGATGATATATCTTTTTAAAATTTCCAGCAAAAGAGAGAAATAACTACGGAAAGATTTTATTTATCTATTCCTAATATATTCTTGCACAATATCTGCAAAAGGCTGTTATTTTTGCAGATTTATTTGATGATCACTTGAAACATGGTATCAATTCGGAAATTAACATTTATTGTCCCTGAGAAAGTAGGATAAAAAAAACCTTTGAAAATATTTTTGAAAATTCTTTCGTTTAAAAATCAAAAAATTGAGTTTCAACAGTTTTTAATTATTTTTTGATAAAAAGTTGTGAACATTTGGTAAATTACTGAATAAATGCATGAAAGTTTCGGACGCCTTTTGCTTAGTTACATTGACAATGGAAATGTTACAGTTGCATATTGTCACTTATTTTGGGTTTCTATTTGAGTAATACGTTTTGTTCGTATGCATACTAGTAATGGATAAGTTAATTGCTTATAAAATTTATTTCCTTTTTAAGTTGTTTGCCAATGTAAAAATTTCCATTATCAAATAATTTATTATAATTTATTATTAATTATTTTATTTTATTGCGGAAATTAAATACACTTTTTTCTAAATTCACGTGATTTTTTTCATAGTTTCTAAATTCGAACGGAAAGACCTTTATACCAAATTTGTTCGGTAAAGAAACAAAGATATAACCAAATAGAATTTTTTTAAAAAAAAAATATATTAAATATATTCTACGACGCATTTAACTTTATCTCCCGTTGTCCCGCTGTCGTGTAATTATTTTCCCTGAAAATAATATTGCCATCAAATTATAATTTTATGGTTATCAAAATTCACAAACATTCCAAACTTTCCAAAGGTCAGGGAAAGAAATAATAATAACAGAGACGATCAGAAAGGAGAAATATAGAGACATCAAAAAGTGAATACAATATACTGGTAACACAAGAACGAAAACGAAAGACTGTTTTCAAAATTGTTCTTGGTTTTCCATTTAATATAAGCTGATAAATATCATTGACATGAGAAAAATTTGTATGAATTAGATTGCTATATTTTTAGCACTAATTTCTCAATTAAAGATCAAAATAAAATCTTTAATGCTCTTTGTAATTGAATTATCTAAAAATCGGGTTCAAAAACCATTATTAATTTTTAAATATCTTCACGTCTGTCGCAAAATTTCATAAATAACGAATTATTATTATTGAGATTAGATATGATATTAAGCCAAAATGGTTCAACTTTCTACCAGATTGATAATTAAATGTAAGTTTATTAAAGTTTTCAGATGGTTCATTAATGTTAAACTTGATTAACAACAATTCTCATTTTTTTGTGAAATCTGAGCAAGCATCGATTATTGTTGTAAAATTTGTTGTAAAGTTTGTTGCTACTTAACTGCTTGTTGTTATTGTTGCTGTTGTTGTTGGGCTACTTGCGTAGCCTGTTGTTGAGCAGCAACGGTCTGGTTTTGTTGCTTCTGCTGTTGAGCAGCGCGAAGTTTAATTCTTTGATTGTATTCTTCTTTTGAACTGGCTTTGTTATACGAATCGTCTTTCCACTTTTTTGTCTTTGATTCGTTGTGAAGTTAGGCATTTGCATTTTCAAAGGATTCAAGGAGCTTAAATAACATGACTGCATTAGCTTTATGTTCTTCGTATAACAATGTAAGACGCCAGTCAGTTGAAGAAGGGGCGTCACGCTATAAGCGTTAAAGGAAGTGTGAAAATGATTTTTTTTTGTGCGGTTTAAGGCATTATAAAATCAGCCCAAAATGATTAGACCGGTTGCAAATTACATCTATAATATTAAATTTATATGTCACACATCCGCAGTTGCGCAGTATTCCATTTTACAACTACGAAAGGGTACCAGTCTAATAACTTTTTTTTACAAAGTAACATTTAACGATGATAAAAGGCGAACGAAAGAAATGAACATTTGGTAAATTACTGAATAAATGCGTAAAAGTATTTGAGTAATTCTTTTTGTTAATTGGTTCAAACTAATGATTATTTATTTTATTGCGGAAATTAAATAAAGCGTCCTTATCCTAGACCCTTGGATCAGGGTGAAACCCTGGGGTCTAGGAAATTTACCCAAATCTGATTGGTCTATAATGTGGCACGACTGATTTTTGTTAGCCACCGAAATTTATTGGAACGTTATTTCTTGCGTAACATTTATGCTAAAACAAAAATTTTGTATTTAAAAACAAATTTACAATTATAATTATTTGAAAGAATTTTTGCTAAATGTCATAAGTGGTAATTGCACTACACATGAAATTTTTTTACTTTATTTAAATATATTAAGTTATTAATCTAATCATAATATAAATACTATTAATATATATAAATTTATGGAATAGAAAAAGTTTTTCTAAGGTTAGAAAAGCTGTTGTTTAGATAGTTATTAAGAAAAATATGAATTTTTGATTCTTATAATTTTTTTTTTACTTTAAGTAAATTTTTTAAATTATCATTTTTTTTTACAAGTATTCTTAACTTTAGCCAAAATTATCATATTTAGCCAGAATTAAGTGGTGACAATCACTGGTAAAAACAATGAGATTTAGCAATATTCTATATAAGAACTATAATGATTATGTATATTGAATGTTTAAAGAACCAAAAGTAAAAAATAAATACAAGTTTCTATATTTATTTCAAAGTTCTAAATTTCTGTAGACTTTTAGTCTATATAATAAAATAAATAATAGTTGTATATAAATTTTTAATAATATTATCATATTTTTCAATAATACATAATATCAGAATTTCTTATAAAATTTTTGGTTAAGGTGATTAGTGAAAAGAGTCCATTTTATTAATTTATTATAAAGAATAATGATTGAATAAAAAAAGATTTACAGCTATTAATATTTACAAAATATACAGTATAATGTATCTAATAGAGAATGTAACAAAGAATCTATTACTTATAATGTTTAGTTTAATAAATATAAAGGTAATATATAACATTAAATTGTATCAAACAGTTAATATTTTGAATTATAATTTATTTTGAATAATTTATTATATATTAGTTAGTTTATAGACTAAAGGATCAAATATTACAAAATTAACTTTTGCAAAACTCAAATATGTAAATTCCAGTAAAAAGAAATCCAAGAAAACTATAAAAATTTCTGATTTAGGGGATGATTATTATAATAATAATTATAATAATAATTGAAAAAAATACTTCTATAAGTTTTAATTTAATAAACTTAAATATAAAGAAAAAGAACTAGTTTTAAAAGAACATGAACTTGCTTTAAAAGAATAAGAAGTAAAAGTTTGTGAAATGGAATTATCAAATCTTATGAAAAAATATGAATTAGAAATTTAGAATTAAATTAATTAATAAATAACATATTATTTAAATGATTTTAAACATATATTAAAGCAAATTATATTTATTACTGCATATAAATATAAATTTCTTTAAACCTATAAACTCATTATTCATTATTAATACACTTTAAAAAAAATTTATAAGATATAGCTATTGAGTATAAAAACTAGAAAGACTATATAAAAAATATGATCAGAAATGGATTATGAGTTTTTAATCAAATTAATTGAAAGTATACTTCAATGAATTGAAAATATAATAAAAGCAAAGAAAGGCTATACCAGCTATACCAGATGGTGAAGAATAATTTGAGTAATTTATTTTAATTTTAATCATTTGTTGTCCAGTAATTTCATTTTTATTAATGAATGTCAAAAATGGTCAAAAGAAATGCATCATACAAATTGAAATAAAGTTTATTTTTTTTAACAATTAATAAATAAACTTATAAATCTTTTGAGCGCCACATTTAATGCCGTAATGCCGGCAAAAGTCACGTGAAAGTGAAATTTTGTTGGGTAGTTAATATTGGCAACAAATTATGAAATTCGTATTTCAAAGGAATTATCAAAGAGAATAAATTCATGTCACAAAAACAACAAACAATACCTACAAAGAAACATTCTCAAGTCTCCAAAGGCCAGGGAAAAGGAAATAATAGTAACAGAGACAGTCAAAAACAAGGAGGAAATAAAATTGAGACACCAAAAGTAAATACATATACTGGTAACACTATTAGATCACAAGAACGAAAACGAAAGACTGTTTTCAAGGCTGTTCTTGATTCCCCATTTAATATAAGCTGGTAAGTATCAATTACATGAGAAACAATTCAATATATTGTATTGAATTAAATTAATTGCTATATTTTTAGGCCTAATGTCTCAATTAAAGATCAAAATGAAATCTTGGATGCTCTTTGCGAGTAAATTAAATAATTAATTGAAATATATAAATTGTTGGGTTCAAAACCAGTATTAATTTTTAAATATCTTCACATTTCTCATTCATAGAACTTTATTAATGATGGAAAAACCTGCAAAGAAGAAAATTAACAAAAAAATAAAAGCTCTTGATAAAGTAAACAAGATAGAAAATGACGATGACGGATTCAATAAAAATGATACGACATCCAATGATAGATTGGTTTCTAAAAAACAACCATCAACACCATCACCAATACGCTCTAATATATGTTTTGGTATTAATGAAGTAACAAAGCATCTTGAACAAATGATCAGTCCGCATCATTTAATATCTGCTAATCCAGATTATCAACTATCTACTTTTTCAATCATAAAACAACATCATTCATTAGAAATAGTTTTTGTATGTAAAGCAGATCTTTTACCACAACTTTATTCTCATTTTCCAATAATGTGTAATATAGCTGGTGATGTGTTACTTGTTCCATTACCTTCTGGGGCTTCAAGAAGAATTTCTGATTTAATGAATTTTAAAAGAGTATCATGCATCGGTGTAAAGGTATTTCAAATAAATTATACATAATAATTGTTGTTTATTGGGGAGCTGAGGGGACTTATTTCTAGTACTAAAAAAATTGTCAATGTATTTTATTTCAGACAAATGCACCAGAATTCACTAGAATTTATAGAATGGTTAAGGAGAAAGTTAAACCTGTGAATGCACCTTGGTTGAATCCACTTAATCCACCAGACAATTTATTATATGAACGAAATGTCCCTGAAGAGGAAGTAGTGAAAAAAGAAATGATGGAAGAAGAATCATTATTATTATCCAGTAATACTTTTAAACGAAAGCATGTAGAAACGTCGTGTGGTGACGAACCAAAAGTAAAGGTTGAAATTGCTTCCTCTTCATATACATCATCATCACCATCCATTTTCTTCTTTGGACAACAGCCACAAATAAAAATTGAATCTACTTCAACTCAGTCAAAACAAACCAGTTTCAATTATGTTCCTACACAGATTAAACAGCTTATAACAACTGCACCATTAAGTAAAGATCAAGTTAGAGAAAAAAGACGAGAGAAAAAGTTAAAATATAAACAAAGAAAAATGAACATCAAATAGAAACTCCATGTATGAATCATCGAAAACTTGATTGAAAATTTTAATTTGAATAAAGTTCATTTATTGAAGCATTTTGTTTGAATGATTTCTATGTAAAATTAACTAAAATTAAAAATTGCTATTAAAGTCTTTTATTCTAAATGTTATAGTTTTTACGCATTAGTGACTATTAATATTAATTCTATTTCTCGCGTTTATTATTATTAATAATATAAACCTAATGCCCATACCTATTGTAATATCATTACAACGAACAAAAAAAAATTATAAAAATAAAATAATGAGTACACATCTATTTGTGAAAATATCCGATACAACTTGTAGCTTCACATTTACAAATATATTTTTCCTTGATCTTACTTAGACCACCTTCTATCTCACTATTAAAGTTCCCAAAATAATTAAAAGTTAATTCTTCACCAACTTGAATTTCTCTATTTGTAAAGAAAGCAATATGGTGTAACCTAATGTCGGCATTATCATTAATAAGAGGGTAGACTACCAAATTAGGATCACAAGAATGATTAAAGAAACGAGAGAAATTTCCATAATATGTGGCATCTACAGTATAGGCGCATTCATCATGGTCTTCTGCATTATAATCAAGGTCAAATAGGTAAGTTAACCCTTTTGTATCATATTGAGATCCACGCCTATCAGCTTCTGTAGACTTTATTATTTCTCCATAATAATAGGTTACAAACATACGCTCAGGAATTTTTCTCTTCGTAATTACACCCCAACCTTTTTTAGGGAACCTTTTAATTGCCAAACTTAAATCAGACCTTCGTTGAGAAACTCGATTGACGCAATTAGAAAGACAAGTACACTTGTAATTACATTCATAAATCACGTTTCCAGGTTTTAACATTACTTGAAATGTTGTTCTGTCATAATTTAATCTTGCCCCAGTGTGTTCAGTGAAACACGAACATACTTTGGCCGTACAATATCCTTCTTTACATTGACATCCTACCAACCGATCATTAAGATCAGCCTGACACGGAACACCCTCTCCATAAACATAATTTTCAATATATGTAAAATTTGATGGTACTCCAGCATCATCAATATCATTTATAACAGAAATTGGTGGTCCATTTTTAATAGCACGACAAAGAAATCTTTCAAATTCCAAAGCTTTTGATGATTGAATTGATGTCATAATTTTAAGTTTTTTACTAGATGCAAATTTAGCATGTTGTTGGAATTTTTCAACTAATGTCATCGGTCTTTTAACTCCAATGCTATTACTTTTAGTATATTGTTTTACCAAAGTATTTTTTTGTATTCGTGTTTCTTTGTGATTTGTATTTCTAACTTCTTTTTTATAAAACTGTACAGAAGTAGATCCATCTTTATTGGCAGTAGATGTATTTGAATCACGTTCTTTAAGAAGAAGTTGACGTTTTTTTTCCAGTATTTTTTTATTTCTAATTATTTGCTCACATTGAAAATGGGTTAATAACTCAGGACAATTAAGATTATGATATGGTTCCCAAGAGTTATATTCACTTCCATAACCTTTCCATTTTATTTGATAGTAAATATTTCCGTTGACAACTTTTTGGTCAACAATTTTTTCTACTTCATATTCACTTTCTATTTGGTCCAGAGATTCCATGATAACTTTTTTTTTCGTGTTAAGAACGAGAAAGAAATTTAATTTATCAGTTTAGTAAACAAATCACACCTACTATATTTGGACTGATTCGGATTTGTATCACCTCATTTCCTGATGGATGAGATAAACCCGAAATAAGCAAACTCCCACATTCTGCCGTACTCCTCGTACTCCAACTCTCCAAGAGGAGCTTCTTAAAAACTACGTTAGAATAAGGCATACAAACTTAATTTATTGGTTCTCATAACATAAAAATTTCGAAAATGACCCGGCAACCCGGCTTTTAATTTTTTTTCAAAAAATTTTATATGTAAAATTTATATGAAATTTTTTTGTAATTTTTTAAAAAATTGTACCCGGTATAGTAATAATATATAAAATTTTTTTTTAAAATTTAACACAGATTGACCCGGCCGGTTATGAGAACCAATTTTATTACTTTGTATCGTCTAATTCATAAAAGCTATTCGTATTTTTCATAACACAAAATTTTGAAATTAAATCAAGTCTATTCAGTGGACACTAATATCCTTAAACAATTATTCATAATAACAGGGAGCTAACCTAAAATTCAATTATCATATTTTACATATTTTGCCAGGATCACCTTTTTAATTTATTAACAAGTGATGCTATAAGTTAAAAGGTTTAATTTATACTAACTTTTTTAGGGTACAATTAACAAAGCCACAGATTAAGATGAGATATTAAATTAATTTCAACGGTTGCTACATTTGATAATATATTGCATCGATTTTCAATTCGAAATGCTTGAATTACTACTTTTTGATCAAAAGGGTTATTTTCTGGTTTATTTTTCGGAAAATCATACACACGACAAAGAGCGAATGTATCAGTTGATCTTAGACCGTAATTTCGACCAATCACTGAATCAGATTTCTGAATGGCACGCGTTACTGAATACTAATGTTTTTGGACTTCCATTCGTTACCCATTTACTACATTTAGCGTTATCACGAGTCAGATGCATAGATAAAGATCGATTCTTACAATATTATATATAATACGCTTCACTTTTTTAACTTCCTTCTCCTATTCAAAATGGGTAATGGACTTAGTGATTGTTTTCATACAAAACCAGAAGGCCGTAAACTTGCGCCGGATAATCCTCTTGAAAGCAGTGGACAAAGTACTACGGGAGGTCCTTCGAGAGAAGATATTGCTGCTGCTGCTCAAAAAAGACAAGAGGATGTAAGTAAAATTATCTATAAATTATCTTAATATGTAAAGATTAAGACTATTTTTTTTTTAAGGCGAGATCAAAAGGAGTACAAAAAACTGGAGGTAAATTAACTAAGCAACTTGAACGACAACAACAAAATCCGAATCAACCTGTTTCGCCTCCTACCTCAAATTTACAAGTAAGAAGTTTAAACCTAATTTGTTTTCATAATTTACATTAACTTATAAATTTATTTTTATTTTTATAGTGGAGAACGGATTAAGATTTCAGTTATTTCAGTTGTTAATTATTTTATTGTAATTATAAATATTATTTAGTTAATTTATTACTGATATATTTGTAAATTTATTGAATTTATTTTTAAGTTACTTCATTATAGTTTAATCATATCTCATGTATAAAAAATTTTGCTAAATTATTTGAGCAATAATAAATCGGAAATATTTCTTTTTCCTTCACATTTTTCTTCCTAATCTATGTTTTTATAACTCCACCTTTTTTTAAGAAGTCTTGTACATGTTTATCAATACTTGAAGAAATTTGTTCAGCATCAAGATTTTTACCAAAAGCATCGACAAATTCACCATCTGGATTCATTAAATAAAAAAATATACTATGATCAACTAAATATTCTTCTCCTGGTTGTAATTTTGGCGGTTTACTATAATATACTCTATACGATTTAGCTACTTTAGATACTTGTTCATGTGATCCTGTTAATCCCACCATATCCTTATGAAAATCTGTGATAAGGATGGAAAAGAATTAGAAAGTAAAGAAAAAAAAATGAAATAATAAAAATTTTTTAATGAGGATAACCTACCTTCAAGGTACTTACGAACTACTTCAACAGAATCCCTTTCTGGATCACAAGATATAAAAATTGGGATTATAACTTTACCGCTACCGATTTGCTCATTATTATCTACAAAAAAAAATTCATTCATCGAAAATTTAATCTCTTCTTTTTTAAATAAACGAATCAAACGAAATTGAAAAAAATTTAAAATTACTTATGATATCAGTAACTTTAGACATCTTATCTAATTCTTCAGGACAAATATCAGGACAATGAGTAAATCCAAAATAAACTAATAAAAATTTTCCAAGAAAATCTTTATCCGTTACTAATTTTCCATCTTGATTTATTAATTCAAATGGTCCTCCTATTTTTGCTTTTCCTACAGACTTATTTGCTAATTCTTCTTTTCCTATCAATTCCCGAAACATTCTTTTTAGTAAATATATCAATAATGAATGAAAAAGTAATGCTTTTCATATACATACGTTTTTCTAATATCTTTTTTTTTTCATGTTTAAAATAAAAAAACAATCCTGCTCCTGTTACAAGAAATAATAATAAACTTTTCCATGTAGCAGGCTATTTATTTATTTAAAATTGAATTAATTATCGAATAATTAAAATTTTTAGGTTAAAGCTACATAAAGTAGTAAATACATACTCCAACAGCATAACGATCTCTTATAGTTTCTTCAATTTTAACATTTTTAGGCGGTGTTTGTTGTTGTCCTTGCGAAGAAGTATTATTATATCTCACTTTCCCACCGTTTGCATTTTTATTATTACGAATACGGGAATTAAAAGAATGCGATGAATTGTTACTTAAAGTTCTGATATTCCTTAAATAATACTGATTATTCTAAATTCCCATTTCATTTAATGCGACGAAAAATTCAATTAGAGAAAGATAGATTTATTAAAAAAAACTTTCAACCTATGTACTATACCTGGTTTCTATGTACCAAGTTAATTATTATAGGCGACTTTGTTATAATCAAAGAAGATAAATTTCCAATCTTCTTAACTAAAATTAAATTAATATATTAAATTTTTTAATATACGGTAAATATTCAAAAAATTTATTAACTTACTCAACATTATTTCAAACGACTCCACGAAGTATTGAACCAATGTAACACGAAATCAAAATTTTTTCGAAAAATCATTACATTACGTAATCATTTATTTCAGATTGATTAGCCGTAAATCCGTAATTGATATTGTTTTGTTTTGTCAACTTTTTATTTTTTACATTATTAACAAAATAATTCAGGAATAATGGCGAACATTCGTTTGGACCCAGAAGAGACAGAACGTTTACTTGGTTTTGGTCCAGAACGCAAAAAGGTCGGTTAAACTATGCTTGATGATAAGATTTTAGCTCATATTTTCAATAAAAACTATTAAATTTCAAATTAATTAATTGAATTATATTAAACCAATTTTTATTTGATTGTTTTCTAAATCCAATTCTTATACATTCATTTAAAGACGCGAAGGGAATTGTGTGTTGTATGTTCCGCTGCGGTAGCAGTTATAACCGTAGCGATAGGACTAACCGCAGTATGGGTATCAGTATCATTAGCTTATGGTAAGAAATGAATAAAAAATATATATATATGTATATATATCTTTTTTAATAAAATTTAACATTAGCTGATTCTGGAAAAAGAAACGTCATCCTTATGATTTCTGATGGATTTGGTCCTGCCTCGGAGACATTTGCTCGTACTTACAAACAATATATAAATAAATTGGAATATAATTATGTCAGTCCCTTAGATAAAATACTTGTTGGATCTTCCCGAACTAGATCATCTGATAGTCTTGTCACTGATTCCGCCGCTGGAGCTACAGCTTTTTCATGTGCTATTAAAACTTATAATTCTGCTATAGGAGGTTAATCATTATAATTCATTATTTTTTTTTAAATTTTGAAAAAGCTATGCTTGTCTAACTCGCGTATATTATATATAGTTAATCCAAAGAAAGTTCCTTGTGGTACCGTATTGGAATCTGCGAAGCATTTTGGTTTGGCGACAGGTTTAGTTGTCACAAGTCGTATCACTGATGCTACGCCAGCCTCATTTTCAGCTCATGTAGTTCATAGAGAGATGGAATCTGATATTGCTGTACAACAAATTGGTGATAATCCTCTTGGAAGACAAGTTGATTTAATAATTGGTGGAGGTCGTTGCTTTTTCTTACCAAACCATACGGAAGGAAGTTGTAGAATTGATGAACGTGATTTGATTAAAGAATCAAAGAAGAGAGAATTTAAATTCTTTTCTACAAGACAAGAATTTGATGATCTTGAACCTGCAAAAGACAAGTATGCTTTTTAATACTTTATTTTGTTATTACTAAGAATTTATAACTCATTTTAATTATACAAATACAGGCTTCCTCTTTTAGGTCTATTTACGCTCGATGTAAGTTTTATTCTTAAATATTATCAATGATTTATATTAAAAATGGTAATTAATATACATCATATAATAGCATATGTCATATGAAATTGATCGTGATCCTATTCAAGAACCATCTTTGAAAGAAATGTCAGAAAAGGCTCTTAAATTTCTTGAATCTGCAACTTCTAATAGTGATAAAGGCTTTTTCCTCGTCATTGAAGGCAGTAGGATTGGTAATTAACAGGATTTTTTTTTTAATTTTGATTTATAATTCTAATCAAACCGATTAATGTAATTTGTTTACGAATTTGTTTCTTAAAAGATATGGCTGCTCATGTGTATGTATTATTTTTAATATTCTAAATATTTAATATTGTATTTATAAAATACTAATTTAATCATTTTGTAGGAATGACCCTGCCACACATGTTCATGAAATCTTGGCTTATCATGACACAATTTCTCTTGTCAAGAAGTATGTTGATGAACATCCTGGCACAGTTATGATTTCAGTCAGTGACCATGAAACTGGTGGTTTATCTCTTGCTCGTCAAGTTAGTTCTGAATACCCAGATTATTTATGGTAAATATCATTAATATTAAAAAATTAAAAAATTAAAAATATTTTAAAATATCAACTTTGTTATTTGTTTTGATAGGTATCCTGAACCTATAACACGTGTAAAGAATTCATCATATATTCTTTCACAAGCATTAGTAAGTTATCAAAATAAAGATCGTAAAGAATATATTAAAGGTATAATTCGTGATGGATTAGGAATTGAAGATTTTGAAGATTATGATATCAGTTGGTTAAATGAAAATCGTACTCAAATGGAATACGAGATTTTTCTGGCTAATATGACAAGTTTTAGAGCTCAACTTGGGGTAAACTATCTTTAAATCTAGTTTATTTATTTATTTTTGTTTAGGATATATTGCTAAAGTTTTCTCTTTTTTTTTATTAAAAAACAAAAAAATGCTTATCTAGTGGGCAACACATGGACATTCTGCTATTGATGTTAATCTTTATGCACATGGGCAAAATACTGATATTTTACGTGGAAATCATGAAAATACTGATATTGGAGATTTTATTGCTGAATATCTTAATTTGGATCTTGATTTTATTACAAATAAATTAAATAGGCATGTATTAAGTATAGTGATTATTGATATATTTGCATATTTATTAACAAACTTTTTTTTCTCTCATTTAATTTAACAGTAATAATGGTATGTATTTTTCGATTATAGTATATTTGATTTGATTGAATAGAAAACCAATATTTATTTATTTATTTTTTTATTTTTTATAGATACATTTCATCAAGTCACTGATTCCACTCATTTTCATGTTGATCGATTAAGTCACCATCACGGATTTATATCCGATGATAATTAAGTATATATTGTATTTAGAAAGAAATGATATAAATTGTTGAAGTTTTTTAAATTAAGTTGGGATTTATGTCTATAATTTTAATTTTTAATTTGAATGTATCCTTAAAGTAATGGTAATATTTATAAATATAAAAGCTAAAAAAATATATAATTGTATTCATTTTAATATAGTACTTGAATTCTTGAAAGCATAAGCGGACAATATCTTTCATAACAGTATATTATAAATTTAATATATTTAATGTGAATGGAATTAAAACCAATGAGAATATTATTAAGGATGAGAAATATAATACATAAAAATTTGTATTATTACATTTTGAATTTTGGCCAATATAGAATCATTTCACCAACAAACTATAAATCATTTAAATCCAATCACTTGTAAAAAAGATCTTCCATCTTTGATAGTAGTAATAGGTTATTGGTTAACAGTTAGTATAATTAGGATGTTTCGATGGTTTCATAGGAAAATAGGATAGCTTTAATATATATAAATTGCGATCAGTCAGTAAATCGAGTTTAGAACCGGTTCATAAAACCCGGTTATTCGAACCGGAATTGGCTTAATAAATATATCTAGTAAAAAGTTTATTTATTTAAAATTTTTATTATAGGCAATTGTTATTACGTTTGTAATTTGATTTTGCGTGCTTTATAGAATTCTATTTAAAAAATTTTAACGTTGAATCACGGTATTATTTTTTATTTAATAGTAATTCATTAATTTCAGTATGTGTGTATGAATTCATTTGACTTGCTTGCCTGATTTTTATATCAAAAAATGAATCACAAATTATCAGATATTAAACACAAATGCATGCTCAGTAACTTGAAATTGTCCCATTCTTCCGATGCATGGTTCAGATTCTGATGTAGCGCAAGTCCTTCCAAATTATTAAAAAAAAAAGTGTACAGTACCAGGTGAAAACTGGATATATTCTTATTGAGCTCAAAATATAAATGCTATCCAAATTCAAAATAATTAGGATTTTGACACTTGAATTTGAAATTTGGCACTTAATAATTTGGATTTTGAATTTTGATAACATCTATAGCTTGAAATACTAATCAAAAAAAAAAAAAAATAGAAAAAATCCTTAAAAATATACATATGATTAGCGAAAGTTAAATTGGTACTGAGTGGATTTCTAAAACTCTGGCAGTTAATCCTATTAGGCTTTATTCAATTAGCAAAAGTGAATCTTTATAATATAAAGAACCATCTTTTTCTTCTTATTATTTTGAAATTTTCATTGAAAATTTTGTTACTATTAAAACAAACAAAAAAGTCATAATCCTAAAATTACAAAGTTTTAATATTACAAACCTATATTTTTATAGGTAATTTTTTGTTACAAGTAATTGTTATTACACAAAAAATTTCATTATATAGTTTAATTATTTATGTTATTTTTATTTAAAAATAAATTAACAATAAATTCTGAAGGTATCTTAAGAGAAGAAACAAGCATTTTTGTATACTTTAATTAAATGAAACGGATCAATAAAATTTTTTTAGCAGTATAGAATATGGATATTAATTTCATAACTTAGAAAAATTTTCTTACGCAAAAATAACATTCCGCATCCAATAAATTTACAAGCCATATTATGGACCAATCAGCCTCGGATCTAGAGAATAACTGATGATTTCCTTTGTTAAAAGTATATAAATCACACTAAATTTGTAAACTTCAGTAAAACTAGACGCGTCCTTTAAATAAGAATGCTTACAATAACAATAGTGAGACAGTAAGTTCAGCAAATTTTGTACCATATACAACGCGCTTTTATTTGGAAATCATTTGCTTTATAAATTTATTTTTTAGTGGAGAAAGTGTCGCAAATGTTCAACATCGTTGGCAAGGACATACCGATAGTCCATTAACAAACTTTGGTGCTCAGGTATAATTTATAAAATTTAATTTATCTTTATGATCTTCAACTTTCTTCTAACTTATTCAATGGAATTGATTAATAAAGCAAGCCGAACAAGCAGGAGAAGTACTAAAACACGAAAAAGTTAGTCCTTTTTTTTCATCGGTTTCTTCTTTAAATTTTCATATCTCATATCTAATTTTCTTCCGAACAGTTTACATGTATAATAACAAGTGATTTAACAAGAACAATATCTACTGCTAAATTAATTCTGTCACGAAATATTAATTTCAACACAAATCCAATAGAATTACATACATCAGAAGTTCGTTTAAGAGAACAACATTTCGGTTATTTTGAAGGTAAATCATACACCGAACCAGTAAAACATGCCTTAACTCCTCCTGATCCTCGCTTAATTAAGTTTGTTGGCGAAGGAGCAGAATCATTAGAGGATGTTTTCAATAGAGCAATGTCATTCTTATCGGATTTATTATCATACCATCAGCAACAACAAAAAACCAATTTTCAACAGGAAGTTTCCTCCTTTCAACAAGAACATCCACATATATTAATTGTATCACATTCAATTTTCATTAATGAATTCTTAAATGCTTTATTGATACATAAAACAAATTTACGTCATCAACAACAATGGCAATTTATTACTTTGCATAATACGTCTATGTTTACGATAAAAATTCATTCATTTAATGATCACGATCGAGAACCTTTACATATGGAATTAATTAGAAATAATTATATTGAACATCTTCATGGATTAGTTAGACAACAAGGTGGTATTGGTAGTGCTGCTTATGATGTTAAACAAAGAAAAATTTCTTCTTTTTTTCAAAAGAAACAACAATCATTTGTGAGAGATATTGCTCAAAAGGGAGGTACAGAAGATTATATGGATGAAGATTAGTTTCTCTCCTTCCTTACTAGATTAGAACATTTTACTTTTAATATAAAATTCATTTTGCATTTTATCATAAATAAATATACACATATATATGTAAGAAGAAATTTAAACGCTGCACTCATGCACTTGGTGTATATACAGTATATATAATATAATATATAAAAGTCAAAAATGATATAAACCTTTCTGAGTTCGTTAAGAAACCTTATAATATGGTATCGTATGTGTAAATTCTATTTTTTATATCACTTAATGTTAATTTCTTGATGCGGACCAAATCACGTGGGTGCACCGAGAAAGATTCATGTGTTACATATCATATGACTTATTTTTATTTAATTAGTTTACTGCGGCAGGGCGAGAATTTTTTTTTTTTTTGATCTTATCCAACTTATAATAAATACAATAATGAATTCTGACATAAAAATTTCTTCAGGGCCAATATTTTGTCACAGATGTGGTACGTTAATGATAAATACTGGCGATGATGTTTTAGAATGTTCAGCATGTAATGCAAAAAAGGACGCATCCGGTAATTTTTTTTAAAAAAAAGTTCGTTTTTTTTTTCAATTATTATTTTATCTAAAATATATTTATATTAGAATACGATAATATAAAAATTATAACAAAAAGTAATCAAAAATCATTTCCATCGAAATTACGATTACGCCGTTCAAAAATTCAACAATTGGATAGATACAAAGAAGAAAGCGCAAAAGTATATTAAATAAATTATCCGTAATATCTTTTTTTTTTTTTTATGCATCAATTTTCACTTGTGTTTAGATTAAGGAAAAATGTCCAAAATGTGGAAACGATGAAATGAATTATCATACAATGCAATTAAGATCAGCCGACGAAGGACAAACTATTTTTTATAGTTGTCCTAATTGTGGGTAAGCAAGCACATTATTATTATTTAAGTTCGAACAATAATTTAAATCACTATAAAAAAAAAAAATTTTTTTTTTTTTTTTAGACATAAATTTTCAATTAATTCATGAACAAAAAAAGTTATTGTTAATTTATTTCATCGAGTAAAAAAAAATATGCTATTAAATAAAATGACGAATGCAGAAATTTATATAAAAAAATAAAAAATTTGACTAAATAAAGGGATTATTATCAGTTTAATTCTCTGGAATCCTAACTAAAGTTGAAACAAGTTTAGCAAGTCCTTTGCGTAATATCTAAATAAAATAAATAGGCGAAAGATTAGATAAATCGAGAAAGAAAAAAGATAAATTCCGTTTAAAAATACTTACTCCTTCTTTACCAACTGGTTTACCAGCCCACAAATCGGAATGTTTAGATATTTTGTCGTTCTCATTGAATTCCAAAATAATTACACTGTTTATTAAGACAGCTCGACTAATAAATGGAAGGACATATCTTTGAGATAAACTCATTTTTAATACATTACGAGTATTTTCCAGAATCTTGTAATTTACAGTACTGGATTTAAGGAATAATTTTTGCATCGCGTAGAATTGAGCTTTCAAGTTTGACAATCCGGTGACGTACATAAGTGGGTCTTCAAATACAACCTCGTCATCATAATGTTTGAAACATTCTTTTGATATCTTACAGCTATATAAGCTCAAGATATGATTTACGATTTCAATTCTATCATCCCTTAATGGAATAACATTATCGTCTAAATTTTCATTAGGAGGAGTTCTAGTAATTTCTCTTTCTTCAGACTCATCTACTGGTTCAAAAATGGATGTATAAGAATGAACTGTATTCCCGATTGAAGAGGGAATAGAATAAATATAATCGGTTCCACTATTTAAGGTTGATTTAATAGTGGATCTTGGATTGGATAAACTGGAAGAGAGGTATGGGTAACTTTCGTTAAGCTTGTTGTAATTATCCGCAACCTTGTTGGTAATAGTTGAGGAAGTGGTCGTAAAAGTGGATTGGATGGAGGATGACAAGGATGAAGCCGTTTCGGCAGGACTGGTGACGGCTGAAATAATTCTGTACATCTTTATTCTTTTTTATTACTATTATCGTAAAAAAAAAAAAAAAAAAAATTTATGGCGAATTCCAAATAGAGATTTTTTTTTTCTTTGAAAAAAATCCATACTCTTATATATATATAATTTTTTTTTTCGGAATTATCAAAAACATACGATAAAAGCGGATATTATAAATTTCCGGGAATTTCCATATTACGAATTCCTATTATAACTAATATAAAAAAAAAAATTTTTACCAGTCGTAAATTTGTTCAGAAATATTAAAGTAATTTCTCAGTTTTCCTGATAGAGAAACACGTATCATGTGGGATTTTCAATACTTGTATATGACATTATTTTTCACGAGTTTTAGTTCATAAAAAGCTTAAAAAGCATTTTATCACGAGTTGTTATGTTATCTTAATCGCGAAAAACGATACTTTATATGACCTAGTTAAAGGAAATCTTCGTATCTTTAGATCTTGATTTTAATTATTTTTACACGATTTCTTTTTTTTTTAAAAAAAAAATATACAATTTAATTATCACAAGGTATTTTTTTTATCTTCATATGTTTGATACGGATTTAACTAAAAGCCGATAATTCCATTTTGGTTTATCTAGGAAAAAATGATTCATTTTACGCGAATGTGATTTTGTTACTTAATCGGTTTCTGTGCGAAAAAATTAACCGGAAAAATTAAAATTCTTAATCTATCATAAGATTATTTATTATATAATAAATCAAATGAAAAAAACCTCATCGTTGAAATCTGAAATTAATGATGAAAAAAATAACGAAAGAAACAAACTCTATTTTTAAACAACCGACATCCTGGTTCTATACGCCTAATCAAGAAAATCTATTGACCTTGTGACCCATTTTTATTTAATGTCGATCGGGTTTATCCTTAAGAATGTATCTTTTTCGGGTAAGAATAAGAGACAAAAAATTTTAAAATCACACACTTTTATCACATGTTTATCAATTGTTATGGCGCAACAATGAGCTGCAGGGATCATGTTTTTAATATTTAATTTATTAAAAAAATTTATTAATTTTATTTTAAGGTATTAAATATTTTAGTCATGTGATAAGTTATCCCATAATAAAAAAATATATATTTTTTATGAAAATCGTAAGAAAATTGAAATGACATCATCTAAAAAAAAGTCCAGTGGTTTTGAAAAGGAGAAAAATATATTACATATTCAAAATCATATGATAACCACTCTTAAAATAAAAGGAATATATACAGAAAGAAAATTTTACGGATACTGATAATCATTGCCGCTTTTTACCAGGGAGGTAAGAGCTCACATTTTCAAATATTCTAGATTTAATCCAACTTTTGAGAACATTAGTTGTACCATCCATATTAGTATTGATATATTGACGATACAATTGTTTACGATATTCGGTTTTTCCAGAATTATTACATTTAAATATTCTATTAACTGTACATTTATCAACAGTTTTAGCCAAATGAAATGGAGTAAAATTCTCGTATAAATCATATACAAGTTGAGCCGTAATCAAATTATGTAACGGCTCTGCTAGTAAATTCACAAGTTCTTTTTCTCCATCAGGTTTCTTTCTTCTTGGTTGAACATCATGTGGAATAAGCTGAAAAGGTGCTGGCATAGATGAATGATCAATTCTTTTAAATGGTGGAATTTTATTCACGTTTTCTTGTATTTCTAACCCTTCCAAATTTTTTCGCACTAATTCTCTTTCAAGTTCACGTAATCTCTTTTCTTCACGTTCCATTTGTTCTTGTTTTTTATATTCTCTTTTTCTTTTTCTTTCTTCTCGCTTATCTATTCCTGATCCTTCTCCTTCATCTTCAAATTTTTTATCATCCTGTTTCCTTCGCTTATTTTCTTGTGAACTTTCTTCTTTCTCATTTCTTTTTCTTTCATCATAAAGTCGAGTTTTCTTATACTCATCTATTCTTTTTATAATCTCACCTAATATATAAATGATAATGCCTCAATTGATGATTTGAATAATTAGCAATATACAATAATTTTTTTAAACCTGTTTCTTTTAACCTTTCGACAACTTCAATAGCTTTTCGTGCAAGTAATTCGACTTGCTTAAATCTCTTTGATGTTGCCATGTAACGATCATCTAAATAAAAAGATCTTTAAATTGATCGTAATTTCATAATCATAATAATAATGAGAAATCGGGTTATTTTAAACTTATAATTTTACCTCTCATCTTTGACATTAAACAATATATTAAATCAACCACAAGAGTTTGAAGGTCATGAAATTTCGTAATAATTTGTTGATCTTCTTCATAAATTTTAAGATAAATTTTAGTAAAATCAACTATGATGTCGAATAACCCAATGTTGGTTTTATCATCTTCCAATATATACAAAAAAATCCTAACTGGGTTAATACGTTGGAATAATGAAGGGCTTTCCTTATTTGTCATCAAAACATAATCATCGAGAAGATTAGTAGAAACTCTAATTTCATGTGCGGATTTTGAAGAATTAATATCCACGTTTCGATTCAAATCATTACTTAAATTTGGAGATTGATCTGATGCGGAAGCCTCAAAAATTTTATTTTTCATTCCTTCAAAAACATTAGTAACATTTTCTTTCCCTTTACATTTTTTTTTTCTAGATACAACAGGTTTTCTAGTTTCAGTATCAGATTCAGAATCTGAAGATAAAACTATAACTTCAAATCTTTTAGTCTCTACTGTTTGGGTTACAGATTTAGGAACACTCTTTTGAGAGGTTACCATATTCTGAACCGACCCATTTAGCCTGGTTCCAGGTAGAGAACTAATAGCGATTTGCTGACTAGGTTTTTGTGAAAAGAAAACCGAATTTGCATTATAATGAGGTTGGTATGACATTTTAAACAGCCTCTTTTTCTTTTTATGATTTTATTATCCTCCCGAAATAAAATGTGATTTTTATAGGAAAAGTGGCTTGTCGCGTGATAGGATCGAAAAATATTTTGTTACCATGCTTTTTTCCTTTATAAGGTTACGGCTGTATACGTGATATTGTGAAATCGAATGTGATTGGTAGGTATATTTAAATTTATATACCGTGTTATCTAATATATGACCGAAACATCTTCAATGTTCCTACTAAACGAGGTCGAAAGAGGAAGGTTATTGTTGATGGAGTTGATGTTATCGATGACAATAATCTTGCGGATCCTATAGTTCTGAGTCAGGAAAATCAAGAACTGGCAGTAGTCTCAAATCACTGCCAAAAAGCGAGGTCACAAGAAGAATAATCCTGTTGCTGAAGACGAACATTTTAAACAAACATATATTTTACTTAGATTAAATAAAATTACTTATCTAAGTAATTGAAATATTGAGATGTTAGGCTACTTTCAAAAAGGTTACTATTATTAAAATGTCAAAAGAAAAATGATTCTACTCAAATACAGATGTACACAGAGTATAACTGGTATCTTATATAAAAAGCTATGCCAAAGTCAATTCAAAATATTAATAAAATAAACTCAAATAACAGATTTCTGATAACATTATTCAAGACATGAAATTATTAGTAATATTCAGTTTGGAAACTAAAGTGCAGAAAATTTATTGCTCTTTTGAAAAAAATATATATATATTCAGAAAAAATTAAAAAAATGATAGTTATTAAAAAGAACTGATTATATTATTTTTAAATTTAAGCTTATAAAATGGATTTTTAAAAAAAAATGAGATTTAGCTTATACTAGAAAATCACATATTTTTTTTAGTAAATTAAATATGGTCAATAATAGTAGTATAAATAGTAATCATACAGTTAAGATTACTTGATAAAACTAGGGGGTTTAGCAAATAGGTAAAATGACAAAATGTAGTAATTTGATGAAACTATATTAAAGTCTTAATTAAAAGTTAGCAAAACTTGACAAAAAACAAAATCTGTTGAAATTTATTATAAATGGTAAAACTGACGAACCTTTGTAAAATAATATTTTAGAAACTGAATATGATAGGATGTATAAAGCAAATCAAGTGATTCAGGCAATGTTGAGTTTGAGTTCGGTGGCAAGATCTGCAAATTCACAAAGTTGGGATAATAGTCAAGTATTAATAGCAGATTCTGCATGGGAATGAATAAAGGAGAATATTGTTCAAGATGTTAATAGTCAAGAAGAGGATGAAGAAGGATATTTAAATAGTGTAAATAATCAAGAAGTCGATAATCAAGATATTAGTAGTCAAGAGGAGGATGAAAAAGGATGTTTGAATCATATAAATAATCAAAGTGTTAATAATCAAGAAGTTAATAATGAAATTTTGTTAAAGAATTTTTTTTTTAACTTTTTTTTGTCTTGAAAAAGACTATATACTTTGCTTTTCAATTGTTAATTGCTATGTATTGCATAGTTACTTGATGTAATTCTTTAGTGAATTATGAAATTAAAATTTTTTTTATATTTCATAAAAATTTTATACTTGAATAAAGAAAGTTTTTTTTTCATTATGCTACTAATAAAACTAAATATAAAAGGTCACAAAATCAATAAAAATTCAAACATTACAATTCATAAAATCTATAAAAATTAGAGTATTAGAAATCACTAAATCACAAGTAAAAAAAATATGAGATCATCATAATGATGGGTCGCCAGATAGTAATGGCCTTAAGAAATTAATGTTTAGTATATGATATTATAAATTAACAATTAATAAATTCAAATTGCAATATTATAGATTTATTATGATATTGCAGATGGATTGTGATATTGTGAATTAATTGCAATATTCAGATGGATTGTAGATTACGAATTAATTGCAATATTCAGATGGATTGTAGATTACGAATTAATTGCAGATTTGCAGATTATTATATGCAATTCAATTTCAAAATCTGCAATATTGCAGTTTTAAAAATCAATTGCAATGTTATTCTTATATTAAATATAAAAAAAAATTTTTCTGAATCAAAAATATTACATCCGGTTGGTATTACGTGACTAAAAAAAAATAAATTTTTTCTCTTTTTTGAGACATTTACATGACTCGGATAATGATGAGAAACTAACTATTTTATTTATTTGGCCTAATAAAACTATAATAAAAATTTAGCGAAATTAAGCACAGAATTTTAGAAGAGCAATTTTATATACAGTCAATTCTTTTTATAATAAATTTTACAATATATTTATTATATATTTAATGTATAAATTTGCATATATAAATGAAATTTTTTGTAATGCATTTTTTACAATGAATTTTTTTTTTAATATAATAAAGAATTTTACAAAATGATTTTTTACTATAAAGGATAATCTGACATTTATTTATCATAAAAATTTTTTCAAATTTAGTAATTATATATATTATCTAATTATTTATAATAAAATTAATAATGAATAGATATTCATGTTTTGCAATTTTTTACATTTTCTTGTCTGAAGATAAGATTGCTTAATGAAACTAGAGGGTTTAGCAAATAAATAAAATGACAAAATGTAGTAATTTGATAAAACTATATTAAAATCTTATTAAAAAGTTAGTGAAATTTGATAAAAAGTAAAATCTATCAAAATTTATTATAAATGACAAAACTGATGAAACTCTATAAAATTATAATAAAACTATAGTAAAAATTTGGCAAAACTAAGTGCAGGATTTTAGAAAAGTTTAGATAAGCAATTCTATTTAAAAATGTAAAAATAAATCCAAAAACAACTTAATTAAGTTCCTAAAAATCAAAATGAAGTTCTTAAAAAAAATGAAAGTTTCTTATTACTATGCAAAAAAAAAGAAGTTTATTTAAAAAAAATATCATCATCTTTTTTAAAACAAAAATATTTTGCTAATAAATATAATATCAGTAAAAGTATGATTAGTGATATTTTAAAAGCAAAAGATCATTAGCTTGCTATAGATACTGATTCATATCAAGCTAGTTTGAGATGTAAAAGAAAAATACCTTTTCTTATTATTGAAAAAACTTTAACTCTTTGGATAAAAAATACATTTCAAGTTAATCTTATTATTACTGATAATATTCTTTTAACCAAAGCCTTAAAGTTCACATATTTATATAGATAAATTTAAATGATTAAATGGATGGATTAATAATTTTAAAAAATGGAAGCAATATAACATTTATGAAAAAGTAGCAAGTATACCACTTCAAAATTTTGAAGAAATACATAAAAATCTTTGTCAAATTTTAAAAGATTATAACTCTAAAGCAGTGATATATTTTCAATTAGGATTTACTAATAAGTATCACAATACTATAATTTGCAACTATTCTATAATTACTATGTTTTAATATATGTTCACAATCTGCAACTTTTTAAAAAACAGTTAAAGATATTAAGATTACTCTTTGAAATTTAAAATAGTTTTTGAACCTACAGTACATTACCTCTATACTTAACCAATAGGTTATAATAACAATTAGTTAACTTCAAATTCTTAAAAAAAAAAAATTTATTAAATATTCAAAAAAGTTAACCAATGATTTTTAAAGTTTATAGTTTAAGCTTTAAGAATTATTGGTTAGTTTATTAAAAAAATGATTATTGGTCGAGCCTTAGCATTTTAAAAATCGATAATTTAATTATAGCATTTAAATTTGAGACTATATAATTTTTGTATAATAAAATTTAAATTAACGTAACATGATGTAATACATAGATCATAATCATTTTTTTAAAAAAATATGCCGCAAAAAAAGAAAATTTCTAAAGCTGCAAAAGTAAGAGTTAAGTTATAAATTCGTAACTTAAATACAAGTCAATTAGTTACTAATAATGATGATGATGAGTATATACCATCTAGTAATTATTCAGAAGATAGCTTTGATGATGAATATATTGACGAAAGAATTAAAAATTTAGATAATTTTTTTTTAATATGGTCAAGTAATGCACATAGTAAATTAAAAAAATCATATACCAGAAATTCCAGAGCAACAAAATTTAAAAAGTATGACCCTTCAGAAATATTTACTAAAGCTGCTAAATCATTACAGCCAATAACTAATTTTTTTCATAAAAGTTAAAAAGCATTTAGTAAATTAAAAAATAGGAGAGATGAGGAAATAGAAGATAAGAGAAATGATAATGAATTAGAAGATGAAAAAAATAATAATAAAATAGAATATAGAAGAGATGATTATGAATTAGAAAATAAAAATGATAATGATGAATTGGGAGATGATGATGATGAATTAGAGGATGATTATAATAATGAACTAGAAGATAAAGATGAAGATGATGAAATAAAAGATAAAGATGATGATGAATTAGAACATAAAGATGATGATAAATTAGAAGATAAAGATGATGATGATATAGGAAATGAAAATGAATTTGAAAATGATAATTTTAACTCTAAATTAATTAAACTTGAAGAGATTCTTTCTGGTAATCTGAAAAAAATGATGGCATATGATTATTTGCATTACAGAACTGTATATATGTTTTTTAAAAAGTGGAAATATGATAATTTAAATAAAGAACAAGCAAGTTTACATTCTACTAAAGTAATTTATGATAAAGGATCTTATAAAGCAAAATAAATAAGAATATGGGCGAAAAGTTGGCTTGAATATGGGATTTTACCAAAATCTTTACAGGAATATCATCAAAAAATTAAATCAATAATTGATGATGAAGATGTCATTGAACAAAGTTTATTATTTATACGTGAAAAAGGAGGGAAAACAACTCCCAAAGAATATCAAACTTTCGTTAAAGAAGAATTATTTTCACATTTAGGTATAGAAGAATCTAAAAAATTAATTTCTATTAAAACTTCTTGTGTTTGGTTAAAAAAATTAGGGTTAGTATCACAATCAAGAAAAAAAGGTATATATTTTGATGGTCATGAAAGAGAAGATGTGATTAAGTATAGAAAAGAATTTTTGGATAAAATGTTAATATACGAAATGTTTATGCCTACTTTTGAAGAAGAAAATATGGAACAAAAAGATCCCATACTTTTACCTAATGAAAAATTACATATTTTTATTACTTATGATGAATATTTATTTTATGTTAATGATGATAGGCCAATAGTTTGGGCTCCTATTGATGAACCTCTTCTAAGAAAAAAAGGACAAGGAAAGTCAATAATGATTAGTGATTTTCTTTTAGAGACAAATAGAAGATTAAAATTAAATGAAAATGAAATTTTATTATATCCTGAAATTCCAATTGAAGCAAGAAAATTTCTAACTCCTGGAAAAAATGAAGAAGGATGGTAGACTGCAGAGCATTTATTAGACCAAGTAATTAATTATGCTATTCCTATTTTTGAAGCAAAATATCCTAATGCTATTGGTATTTTTGCTTTTGATAATAGTACAAATCATGGGACAATGGCGAAAGATACATTAAATATTAACAATATGAATGTAAATCCAGGAGGAAAACAATCAATAATGAAATCAACTTTTTTTGGTCCAAATAATACTTTTCAATCAATAGTATTTCCATCCAATCATTCAATATTTCCAAATCAACCCAAAGGTATGAGACAAATTTTAATTAAAAGAGGTTTATGGTATGATGGATTAGTTGGTCATTGTCAGTTATGTAAATTAAATATTGATAATATTATAAGGACAGACTGCTGTATGCACAAAATTTTATCTTTAGAAGAAGATTTTAAATCACAGAAATCACAATTACAGGAAGAAATTGAAAAGAGAGGACACATATGTATATTTTATCCTAAATATCATTGTGAATTAAATTATATAGAAATGTATTGGGAAGCTGCAAAGAGATATACAAAAGAAAATTGCAATTACACTTGGTCTAGTTTACAAAAAACAGTCCCAGAAGCTCTAGATTCAATTTCATTAATTACAATAAAAAAGTTTGCAAGAAAATCATGGAGATATATGGATATTTATAGAAAAGGAATTACTGGAAAGGTAGCTGAATATACTGGTAAAAAGTATAAATCTCATCGTCGTGTACCTGATACAATTTATAATAAATTTAATTAAAATAAATTTTATATTTTAACAATTAAACGGTAAATACTAAATCACNTGATTTACAAATACTAATTTATGATTGGCTCTTATTAATATCATGTGATGCTTACATAATTTGAAAAATTGAGACTTTTTTTTTATTTAATAAATTGATTTCTTTTTATGTATAGAATTCATGTTTTTTTATTCAAACAAAATTGAATCACTAGATTAAATTTAATTTCAATTTTTCTAAAAGTTGAGTATAGAGGTAATGCACTGTAATTCTAAACTCTAAAACTAAATTTAAAACTAGTTCAAAATTCTAAAACTGAATCAAAAATATATATATATATAATTTCAAAACTAAATTAAAACATTCAAAACTAGTTCAAAATTAATTCAAAACTTCAAAATTACTTTAAAACTAGTTTGAAACTAGTTTCAAAAAGCTTGCTCCTAAAAAACTATTAAAGTAATGTTAATAACATTTAACTAACAATAAAATGCTCTTCCAGTCTAAGTTTCTGAAGTCTATTTATAAAGAGAATTAACACTTCTAAATCCTATAAAAATAAAAAAAAAAATGTTAATACTTACTATTTAGTACTATTTCTTTAAAATTTAAATGAAAAATTCCTTACCCTTCATAGTTCATACTCATCACATTTTATTTTGAAGGCCATTTCCCTATTCTATTGATTATTTTTATAGCCATATAATGAAATAAAAAAATTTCTTACAAAAATAAAACAAAAAAAAAAATGTTAGTACTTATTATATAGTACTATTTCTTTAAAGTTTAAACAAAAATTTTTTACTCTTTATAATTCATACTTATCAATCACATCCTATTTTGAAGACTATTTTTTATTCTACTGATTATTTCTATAGCTATATAACAAAATAAAAAAATTTCCTACAAAAATAAAAAAAAATGTTAGTACTTATTATTTAGTACTATTTCTTTAAAGTTTAAACAAAAAATTCTCTACTCTTCAAATAATGTTCCATTTTAAAGGCCATTTTCTTATTCTACTGATTATTTCTATAGCCATATAATAAAATAAAAAAATTTTCTAAAAAATAAAACAAAAAAAAAGAAACATTAATACTAAATGAAAAATTTCTTATTCTTTATAGTTTATATTTCATACTTACCACATTTCATTTAAAGGTTTCCCTATTCTATTATTTCTATAACCATATAATGAAACAAAAAATTTTTTCCAAAAATAAAACATAAAAAAAGAAACATTAGTACTTACTACTTATTACCATTTTTTTAAAATTTAAACAGAAAATTTCTTACTTTTTATAGTTTATAGTTCATACTCACCATATTTCATTTTAGAGATAGTAAGTTTAATTCCTATCTTTTCATTTTTCAAAAACTGTTTCTTAAAGGATAAAAAAAAAAAAAATTTCTTTTGTTTTATTTTAATAAAAAATTAAATAAAAAAATATATAATTACATAATATGATATTATTATCTATTGCACAGTTTATACATATTATTTATATATAATTATGTATATAGCTCAAAAATCTTTTTTTTTAATGATTATCAAGTATTTTTATATCTTTCATTTCATAAATTTTAAATTTCGAAAAAAAAAATTCAGGTAATATTTTATTATAACTATTTTTTTTTAAATTATAATTTATAAATTATAATATAGAACTATTATACTAAATATAAATACTAATGCTTAATAAAAACAGATATGCTACTTAAAAAAAAACTATGTATTACATAAGGCATATATTTTGAGTTTTGAAATTAATTTTAAAGGTTTAAAAATAGTTTTAAAGTTTTGAAAATTAGTTTCAAAGTTTCAATAATAGTTTTGAAGTTTTAAATTAGATTTGAAATGTTAAAAATTTCAAAATTTAAAATAAATTTCTAAACTAGTTTAAACTAGTTTTAATTTTTAATAATTCTAAATTTATGAATTTTGAAGAGCAACTTTAGAGAACATATTATAGCTTTAAAAATATATTTAATTGTGATGAAATAGGTCTATGTATTCCAGTTTATAGATGCCGTTCAAATTATTTTGGAATGTTATAAATATAATTTGGAATGTACAAATTCATTTAGTTTATATGTAATTTATTAAGTAAAGTACCAAAATAATTTGGGATTTTACTATATATCCAAATTGATTTTGGAATTTGGATGGCATCTATATTTTAATCATACAATTTCTAATAATTAAGTTTTTAGAAGAAAATAGCTAAAGAATCATGTAACATTTTTGTCACCTGTAATTAAAGATGGTTTCGCAAATAGATAATTGTGAAGTAATTGTAATTTGTTATATTGCAAACAATTGTGAAAATTAAGGTCCAATTCTGCAATTCAGACAAAATTAATAAAATTTTGGCTAAAATTATATATTATAAATTTATTAAAGTATAACTCTACCAATATTGACATAATGGCTTCTAAGCTTCCTGCTAAAGAGTTAATAATATCATGTGCTCCCGCTGACGCTATTTGGGTTTCAAGACTCTCATCACCAATCTCAGCCTCTGTTCTGAACTTGCTTGATAAAGTATTCTCTCTAGGAACCTTCTGAATTAAACTTTTTGACCAATCAGTCTTCCTGATAGATCTGACAGTTCGAAGGGTTAGGTTTCAGCTCTCCTTTAACTTATTTTAAGGGATTAGAGAAAATATTCTTTGGATGGTCGACCTGGTTGCTACCTCTCATTGTGAAGTAGTATATTGGATATGTTTTTATATTAGGTTTATAGCATAAGAATTTAGATTAGTTTTACTTTTTAAATTTTTATTTATGTAAATTAGATAGAGACAAGATCCATATATTTTGTTTATGTACATATTTGTTTTATTTAACAATAATTTATTAAATAAAGTATGTTGTTAAAAAAAAAAAAAAACTTCACCAATATTGATGCTAGAATGATAGAATTATTACTTTAGATCCTCTTATTGAGACAAATCAAATGGTATAAAATTTATTAAAATCCAATCATTAGATCATGTTTTATTTTTAAAATTAGTTAAATGTTTGTATAGTTGTATTTTTATTAATATTGATTTTAGAAAGACAAAATTTATACCATTTAATTTATCTTAATGAGAGAATTCAAATAACATAAATTTTATTAAAATCTAATCACTAAATCTCAAGTAATTTGCGATTTTGTATTTTATACAAATCACGTAATTGGAATTGTGAAATTGTAGATTACTATATGTAATTCAATTCAAAATTCTGCAATATTGCAGATTTGAAAAAATAATTGCAGTATCATCTTTATCTGTAATACAACTAGAAGTGAAAAATTATGTCCATTGTTTATATACAAATATGAAAATTCACGAATTCTTAAAAATATTGACAAAAAAACTCTTTCAGTTGATTATTACTGGAATTTTAAAAGCTGAATGTATAGTGCTCGGCAACAAGTTACCGGTCACCTATAAATTAAGATAATCATTGNACAAATATANTCTCATGTAAACATTTTTTTTTGATAATTAANTTACTTTTTATAGTATAAGTAAAGTTGATCATCAAGTTAAAATGTATTTTCGTTAAAAATTATATGAAATTTTAATAAAAATTGATCCCTGTATTTCAGGTTTTATCAGAAAAATTAGCATTTTAATAGAAATTTTAGGTATTATTATAATATTAAAATAATTTGTATTATTATGATATTTTTTTAAATAAAATTATTTGTCATAATTTATAGTATATTATTATAAAATATTATTAAAATTAATGAAATAACCAGCTAGTTATATACATTTAATAATGATATTTTTCATTTATTAATTGTTTGTAAATTATTGAGCTAAAGAATAAATTATAATTTTAAATTTTGATTATTATAAAAAAGTTAAAAAATAAATAGTAAATTTGTATCTCTTTAATAAAAAAATTTTGGCCAAATTTAGTTCATTAGATCTGGCTAAAATTTGGTAAGTAATTTAGTAATGATTTACAAATGATCGGTAGATGCCAATTAAAAGTGCGTAAATTGCCAACTATTTCATTAATTTTGATGATACTTTATAATAATATATTATAANTTATATCAAATAATTTTATTTAAAAAAAATNTNATAATAATACAAATTATTTTAATATTANAATAATACCTAAAATTTCTATTAAAATGCTAATTTTTCTGATAAAACCTNAAATATANNGATCAATTTTTATTAAAATTTCATATAATTTTTAATGAAAATACATTTTAACTTGATGATCAACTTTACTTATACTATAAAAAGTAAGTTAATTATCAAAAAAAAATGTTTACATAAGAATATATTTGTACAATGATTATCTTAATTTATAGGTGATTGGTAACTTGTTGCCAGGCACTGTAGGTATCAATTTGAAATCAATATATTAAAAAACTTGATTCTTAAATAAAAAGACAAGGTCAAAAAATTCCCCTTTTTATAGATAATATTCTAACATATATTTTATATGAAACTACATATTTTACTAATATCACAATTGGATATTTTTCTTCAAATACTACTGCATATTTACAACCATATGATCAAGAAATTATTAATAGTTTTAAGATAAATAATAGGTGTCTTCACAAAATGCATGATTGAGATTAAAATTAAGATTAGTGGTTAATCTAACTTCACAAAAAACATGATTGAGATTAAGCTTAATCTTAAGCTAATCATAATTGAAATTTCATATGAATTTTCAATCTTACTTATTAAGTAAGATTAGGAATGAAAAACCAAGTAAACTACTAAGCAGATTAAAATCACAAAGTTTAGCATATTACTCTAAAAGAAAATTATGCATAAATGTGTATAAGTATATATGTATTTATAATAGAAAAATTTTAATTGGATTTTTACTTATAAATGTATATGCAAGAAATGCTATGCATTTTGTATTACTTAAACCCAAAAAAGTAAAAAATTTTTATTTAATATTACACAAAATTTTGGCCTGAATTAATATTTACCTAATATTAATGTAATCTTAATCTGATTTTTGTGAATTAAGATTGAAGTGCTAATTTTAATCTCAAGCTAATCATAATCTCAATCCTAATCTAATCTCAATCATGCATTTTGTGAAGACACTTAGTAATATAAAAAAGGTTAAAATCTACAAATAATAATTATAAAATTATTAAAAAAAGTTTATTTATTCTCTTATTTTGTCTATATTTTATTAATAAAAAGTTTATTAAATTTATTTATGATATAGTAATTATAATAGAAAGTAGGAATATTAATTAATATGTATTTTTTAATATTTAAAAAATAATGTAAATTATATTACTAAAATAAATAAGATACAAATACTATAAATTATATATAATAATTATTAGTTATATAGTTATAAAATTCTTCTATATAATTATATTTTCAAAAAAAAACTAATTTATATAAATATTATATAAATAAGCCTTTATATAATCATAATTTTTATATAATCATATTTTTAGATTTTTTTTATTATATAACTAACTTTATGATTATATAAAAATCTAACTGTATTTTATTTATTTTATAATAATAATATTTCAATTTTTTTAGTTATTTTGTAAAATTTTTAAGTAATAAATAATTAAAAAGTTTTTATAAAGTTAATAAATAAATAGATAAGTATCAAATTTATTAGCATTTGTTTTTAAAATACTTTGCATTTTAACTTGTTAAGTATATCTATTATCCAAAAAAAAAATTTTTTTTATAATTTAATTTGCAAATATTTTTTTATTTATATTATTAAAATTATTTTTATTTTTTATTTATAATCTTATAAATAATATGAAGAATGGTTACAATTCTAAAAAAAATATAAAATAACAATATATTTCATTATATTACTTTTTAAAATAAATAAATATATTTATAAATAATATTATTTATATTATTTTTATCTATCTAAATATATTAATTAGTTATATTATAATAATTTTTATAAATATAATTATAATAATTTAATAATAATTTGATTATTTAAATAGTTTTATTTAATAAAAAGACTATTTCTTTGAAAAATTAAAAGCCAAGTCTATATTACTATGAAAATAATAATAAAATAATAACTTTTCTTTTTAAAAAATTATTTTGGATTTATTTTAATTTTCTTATATTAAGTAATAATAATAAAAAATATCCAAATTTCTATTAAATGCCTTAGAAATTCTTTATTAAAATTTAATAATTCAAATGGTATTTGTAATATAATATATTATGCAGACTAGTAGAATATAAATATCTTATTCTTATTTTTATAATATTAAATATTGCTTCTTATCTATTAGAAAAATTTAAATTACTATATTTATATATAATTAATTTATTTTAGATATTTTATAACATTTTTTTAATAAAATAATTATATTATTTAATTTTTAAAGTATTTTGTTCTATTATTATTAATATGTTTACAAAAATTATATAGGTTTTAAAATATAAAAATTTTTTCTATCTAATTTAATAAAAAAAAAAGAAATTTTTTAAAATTTGAAAAAAAAAATCTTTTTTTTTTTGTAATAAATTATAAATAAATATTTAATAAATGTTTTTAGAACTTTAAAAATCTTTTAGTAAATTTATTATTTATAGATTTAACCAAGTAATTTCATAATATTATATACAGTATTTAAATAAATATATTAAATTTATTTTTTGTAAAAATTTTTAAATAAGACTATATAAACTTAATTTATTGGTTTTCATAACATAAAAATTTTGAAAATGACCCAGCAACCTGGCTTTTAATTTTTTTTCAAAAAAATTTTATATGTAAAATTCATATGAAATTTTTTTGTAATTTTTTAAAAAATATATAAAATTTTTTTTTAAAATTTAACACAGATTGATCCAGCCGGTTATGAGAACCAATTTTATTACTTTGTATTACCTAAATTTAATTAAATATTAAATTATAAATATAAAATTTATAAAATTGACTTTTTGTTATTAGATAATATATTTTCAAATTAATTAGTACAAATTAGAAATAAATTAATATATAGAGAAATAATTATATATTTATCTATATAAAACTAAATGTAATAATATAATAAAATAATAGTAACTTTAAATAAAAGTTACCAGTTGTAATTTAATAAAAAATATATTTAAATTACAAATATTATAATATATTAATTTTATATAAAAATACAATTATTATATATAAAATAAATAAATAAAACTAATAATAATTAACTGTACTATAGATTTAAAATAAATAATCTGAATTATCCAATTATTAAATTTATGTATAATATAACTTAGAATTTAGATTTTGAAAATTTTCTTTTGTATAAATTTAACCTTTTTGTTTCAATTTATTTAATTTTATATTACATATAAATAATAAATGTTTTGTTCTTTAACCTTATTTTTTATAAATATATAAATACTATGTAAAGTTATAGTTTTTATATTATACTGTTGCTGGTGTATCACAAACTTTTGTTGGTATATAACTCATCTGTTTTTGATATATATCAATTGTGGATGGTAATGTAAAATCTTTAATTTCTTTAAAATAATGATTTAATAAAGCATTTTTTGCAGCCTATATTAAATTAAAAAGTAAATAATAAAGAATTTATATATTAAACAATATTTTTTGTAAATATACTAATATAGCTACCCTGAATTCTGCCATTTTCAAACTACTTCCAAAACCTTCAGCTAACTTTTTGGTGCCTGAATATATACCAATAACAAAAATAGGTTCCTTTGTCAAACGACCAGCTTCATATAATAATCTATAATTGACATTATAAATTAATTTAAATTCTCATAATTTAAGAAAGGTTTAGAGATATATATGAGAAATACCTAGAAACAGGTGGCTCTTGTCCTAGGCGTTTCATTAATGCGGATAAATGTCTCTTTGGTTCTTTAACATCATATTGTTGTTGAACGTTCAAATCTCTTGATAATAGATGATCTTGAACAAATTTTTGTGCAGAATTTGGTCCCTAATAATATAGTAAAAATTTAATATCAAAATTCTTACATGAGAAATATATTGTTTTATAACTTACTTTGACTAAATATAATGCGCCAACAATCGCTTGTACAGCCCGTGCCACAACATGTCCTATTTTAACGGTAGTTTTGCGTGATTCATATAGAACAGGGGATTCATTTTCATCTGTAGGCCCCAATTGGTCTTCATCATTGGTGGCTGTCGATGAGGTATATAAATCTGTTGACTGAATAAATTTAATTCAATGAAACGCTTACACGTAAAGAAAAAGGACTTTGCATTAAACTTAAGCAAAATTAATTAAATTCATTAAAAAACCAACCTCATTCCACCTCACTACATAATTCAGTCCAATTTCATGACCAAATGTTGATAGAGTACCGTCTCTACTATAAATATTCACTACATCTTTCAAATAATTCGTGTGCAATAGTGGGTACTTTATATGAAAGTATTCTGTAATATAAAGCTGTATCGCGCACTTTCCTAAGTGAAATAAAATATAATTTTGTTTTTAATTACAAACCCTATTAAATGATATTGTTTCTAAAGCTAAACGTGCCTAGTTCTTTAAAGCGTTTGTTTGATGGTAAATTAGTATCTGTAAAACTTTTATGTGTAACGGCTTGCAATAATATTTTGGGGTCAGAAAAATTAAGACGCATACGCGCTGCAAACGCGTTCAATGCTGGTGATATCACATCCTTTCGTACTATTTTGTTTTGTTCTTCGAGTTTCTTGTTATAAAACGTATTAGAATTTGAAAAAGGACGAATTGCGACAAAACATGTATGACGCAATATCAATAGTGAAATATTTCTATTGAAAATTGAGTAACTTTTAACCAGCGAAAACATTTTCGATTATTCAAGGAAAATCGTAGGTTTTTTTTTTTTATTTGATGAGGTAACACAGATGAGATTTATCAAAAGATTCGAGGTAACACGCATACCATGCATAATACGTTAAAATGTACAATTTGACCTGAGCATTTGCATTTTACATTTACATCGCATTTATTGACCAAATTACCGTTACGCTCCTTTCTAAAAAGTTCTTTTCTCTGAGAGAAAAAATTTATACCTTAAAGTCACCGTTAATATTTTTACTTTTTATTTACATCTTGTGCAATGTCGAAGAAAAATAAAACTTATTTGCGAAGGAGAAATGTTAGCTCGAAGAAAGATTTACAAGAAAGAATAAATCTGATCAATGAAGCTTATGTGAATAAGAATATTTCTGAACTTCGAAAATTGGCAACTACAGGTCCTGGTTTAGTCAACGATGGATTGCGACGACTATGTTGGTAAGTAAGTTGATTTTGCAAATATTTTGTCGCGTCGTTAATTTATAAATTTCAATTTAGGCCATTACTCTTACATTGCGAACCCTACGATAAGAAAGACCTTCGAGGTTGAAATGATCCAAATTAAACTATTTTGCTATTTTGTCTATTATTTTAATTGAAACTCATTAACAAATTTTTCTAGAGGAACATAAAGACGAGCGTCAAGTTCTGCTTGATATCAATCGATCGTTTGTTCATTATCCTCAAGGTAAACATGTCATTTAAATGCCCGAATTATATCAATTATCGTTCTAATAGCTATTGCATGATAAGGGTTAAATCATGTTAAGAGGAAACAGAAACAATCCGAATTGAATGACGTCATCGTGGGAATTTTACGGAGACATCCCAAGCTTGCATATTATCAGGTGTGGATTTGGATAGCATACATTACAATTCATTCTAATTCCTATTAACATAATTATATTAGGGATTCCATGATGTATGTTCGATCCTTCTACTTGTATTGAGAAATAAAGAAGTTGCTATTAAGGCAGGAGAGAACATTGCAATGTTTTTATTAAGATATCCTTATAATATCGAACATATTAATTTCGTAAAATTTATTTGTCATTCCTTAACTTCAATGAACGGATGCGATGCTTGATTCATTAGATCCTATTTTAAGGCAACTTACTCTCCTAAACACTCTAATACGTTTAGAAGACCCAGAAATTGCAGATTTTCTTGAGAAGTCAAATACTTTACCATATTTTTGTCTTAGTTGGGTTATCACTTGGTGTAGTCATGATGTTCGAGATCTCTCAAGAGTTGTTCGTTTATTCGATCTATTCATCGCATCAGATCCTTTAATAACAGTATATTTATCTGTTAGAGTAAGTAATATTTATATAAATATTTTTGAATTACTTCGAATTGAATATAAAATATTAACTATATATAACAGATTGTCATTAGCCGTCATAAAGAATTATTAGCGCTAGAGTGTGATAGTGCAATAGTCCATTCATTCTTATCCAAATTTCCTCAGTATATTGATATAGATGAACTGATTTTAAAAACAATTCAACTATATAATAAGTATAAAAACCGTCCACCCCCTGTGCTTCAGAAAGCTATCAATGAAGCGTTGGATGAAACGTAATTCTTTTTTTTTTTTATGTTTTTTTTTTTAATTTTCTGATAATTTTATGTTAACTTTCTTTTTTATATTTAAATAGGTCTTGTGTGAGTTTACACGAACAACATTGGCAGAGCTTGAATGTTGATGAACCCGTCAATTATTTGGATGTAAATGAAATTCTTTCTTTACCTTCGGTTAAAAAACCTGTGCCAATTAAAAATTCAAAAAAATCAAATAAGTTAAATAAACAAACTACCATATTAGCTGTAGTGTTGGTAATAGCTGTTGCTTGGATATTTCATAGGAACTCTCCTTAAAAAGCCCACGTAAGAGTTTCAAATACCATTCTAAGAACGAAATTATAAGATACAGTATGTTTTCATGAACACTTATTAAGACAAAAAAATATATACACACATTATTATTTTGATAGAATATTATTTAACATAGATAAAAAATACTATAGAAATATAAGTATGGTTACTGGGAGATATATGTAATTTTATATACTATTTTAATATAATCTGTATCAACCACTATGGTGCTGGTTTATATTTCAATTAAAAATTCTTTAAATGTCACTAATTCGTAGCAATATGAATTTATGATAGATTTATTCTTAAATAAATATAATCAAAGAGATTATAATAAAACGAACTTGAAGTTAATAAGGATACAGTATATGACCAAAAATAATGGGAAGTGGGTTTAATATATTTTTGGTTATTATTATAATTCGAATCACACAGCGGAAATCACTATACAATATATACTATAACTGCTTCATTTAAAACAATGTATCATTGCTGCGACTTATATTCTGTCAGCATATACCCTAATACTTACGATCTTTGTGCAGTAGCTCAACTCTGAGAACCTACTCTATGTAAGTCTAAATTTAGTAATCAACAAGTCCTGTAAGGGAATAGGCTTTTACGTCAGTACTAGCTGACTCCTTTTAGTAAGATATCGAAGGAGAGCACCATTAATACATTTATCGTTAGATTCTTATTTTGTAAGCGTGAAATATAGAGGTCTTAATAATTATTTCAAAAAGCTAATTAATACAATAACTCATTAATTATTGGCGATAAAAACAAATTTATATTTACTTTCAATAAATAAAACGATTGGTGATCAAATAATCAATATATAAATTTTTTTTTTGCTACTTATAACCTCTATTAATATTATTTGAAATCCTATTATAATATAATATAATTATAATATCTTGAAAAATAAGATCTTAGTTATTTTAAATGAACTTTATGTTTTAATTTTATATTTATATATTTATTTCAATAGTTTTTATTTTAAAAGCTAAAACAAATAATATTAATTAGTTAAACTAAAAATTTTAAGTTTTTTGAGAATAATAGTATTATTATAAATTTTGTTATAATTTTAATTGGATTATCAATCTATATATTTTACTAAATTTTTTTTCAGCAATAAATTTTATAATTTTAAGTTCAACATAATAAATTTCAATATTATACTTTTTTTTTGTTAAAACAATTTGTTTATATATTTAATAAAATTATTAATAACTTTATTTTTGCTTGTTTTTTATTTTATTATATTAAGGGAAGAATGTATAATTACTATTTTAAATATAAATCATATGGCAAAATTTTTATGTATAATTATAATATAAATAGTATATAGAAACAAAAAACAGAATATATTAAGTTAAAAAAACCAAATATTTAATATAAAATATATATTAATATTATTATAATAGTACTTTTATATATATTTATAATAAGTAATATTTATAAATATAAAGTTTTTTTAAGCTATTTATATATTACTTTATATTTTTTATAATAAAATTTTATTTATGCAAATAATTTACTTATATAAATAAAACTATTAAATAATATAAACTTTTTTTACAACAAATAAATAATAAATATTTATACTAATAAATATTTAGTAAAGTTATAAAAAATTAAAAAAAAATTTATATTATGTAAAAAATCACATTATTTTTTAGATAGTGATTTATTAATCAAAATAATCATTATCATATACTGTACTTCAGTAACTCTATCTTTAAAATTAGTTAAATATTTTTATATAAGTAATTATTTTTTTTAAAATTTTAATTAAGTAAAAGAGATTTTAAATATTAAAATTATAAGTATTTTTATAATAAAATTATTGATTTATATATATATATTTTTTTTATAATTGTAATATTTAATATTTAATATTATATACAGTATATAATATTTTAGCTAAAATTAGTCTAATTTTATCAAAATTAAAAATTTTAAACTATATATTATATTTGGATTTTTAAAGTAAAAATATTAATTTAAAAAAAAAGTAAATTTATTTTTTATTTAAAGTAAAATTTAAATATTCCTTTTCCTTATATTAAAAATACTATATATATCTCAAAAACAGTATTTATAACATTATTTAAAACTCTAAATAAATTTGTAGAACAGGTAAAATTACTTATAATTTATAATTTTAAGAAAAGCATAATGTTATATTTATATATTAAATTTGAAAGAATGAGTGATTTACTTAGATGAAAAATAATTTTTTTCTTAAAAAATTATTATATACAGTAATTATAAAATAATAATGAATTAATAATATTCTTTATTTTTTAATTGTAAAAAATAGTAAATAATTTAAAATTTAATTTACTGTATAAAAAATATTAAATATTAATAAATATTTTTAAATAAAAATATAAATCAGATTTAATTAATTAGTAATGAAATTAGCAATTAAAATATATAATATAAATTTATTTTAAAATTAAATTATATAATAAAATCAATCTTTCTAATTATTATATTAATAATTATCTATAAATAAAATATTAATTAAAATGTATTTTTATTAAAGCAATTTTTATTTATATATAAGTATTTAAATATAATATAAGTTACATGAATTTTCTTATTTGAAAATTTGTATAATATCATATGATTTTTAATTTATAATATAGAATTTGATTAAAATTAACTATATAATAAAATAGTAATAAATAGAATTTTTTATACTAAAAAAATTTTGTTTTAAAATATATAGTGAAAATAGAAAATTAAAAAGTATAATGCTAAATATAAATAAATAAAATCATATGGCTTGTATTTAAATATCTATTTATCTTAGTATTACCATAAAATTTTTACTTCTATATAATTGCATTATAATATTAAAAAATTATTTATATAATAAATAATGGAAAAAAGGAATTGGCGACCCTGTCACGTGACTTCATATACAAATAATTTGTCACCTCTGTGTCACATCCCTAGTTTTCTATTTTTACTATTTATTCTAGGAACAAATTTTTTTGGCATAAAAAAGCCTATTTGTCACATGTTATTCGTTACACTACTAATTTTAGCAAATTTTATAACGCCGGCCGGAATTTTCTTATTTGGAATTGATGTAACGTTATACAACCAAAAAAGGCAATTTTATTTCTCTCGAAAATCAAAGTTTTGCATTACACAAAATTCCAAAAAAGGATAATTTTTGCCAATCACTTACCGTATATAGCGGGCCACAGTACCCCGGGTATCTTGCAAAAATCGGGGGTTTGACCCTGTACCCCCGGGTACTAAATAAAACCTAAAAATTCCGTTTTTTGCGAATATCTCACGATATACCGGTCCAATTTGAACGATCTTTTTTTTATTATGAAGAGCTCAATGAGAGCTATCAAACAAAAAAAAGATGGCTCAAATCTGATCACTGGATCACGAGATAATTGTAAAATATCCCCCCGGATACTATACAATTCTATTAAATTTTTCAAGAGGGGTACTATGCATAGGGGGGGTACTATGGCCCGTGATATACGGTAATTTTGGCCGGAATTATAGAGGTCGCCATGGCGACAGGTCGCCACATAGTAACGTCCATAAATAATAATATAATAAATAAAATTTTATATCTTGTAGAAATAATGGAATATGATGGGAAAAAGGACAACTTTTCTTACTGATCTCTATACCTATTTTTTTCAAGAAGTTTAGGAAAGAAAAGTTATACTTTTTGCCATTTTGCACTAAGAAAGTGGACTTTTAATTTTAGAAAAAGTTGTTTTATGCCACTAGAGTTAACTAAAAAGCTTTAAAAAGTATGAATAATAGTTTTTAATTTACCAAGTTTCTTCATAAATTAGGTTTATAATAACTTTCAGTCATCTACATCTTATTTTAAGTTGATATTCAAAGAGCCGTTTGGTATTCTAAGATACCTTTTATGAACATAAGATGAAAGAGTAAGACTTATAGCTGCTTTTGGTAGACCCAAAAGTGGGTTTAGTATAAAGTTTTTTTAGAAGTAAAGCAATTTTTCTCAGAGTTGATATGATATAAAAGTTTGGTGAATAATTTCTTTTTTAATTTTTAATTCATTTTGTAAATGTGTAGAGAAAGATATCAAATTTTGAAGTATTCGTGAGGATAAATGAAACCGGCTAGGAAATATACCATATACCAGCATTTAAAAATTATTCAGATATCCTTGATTCTGAATTTTTTGATATCATAAAGTGGTATTCTAGGTGGGATACTAGAAATTTGATAGACAGTCAATCACCTGTTAGTAATTAGTTCTCTTATTATTACATTTCTCTTGGTTTTTATTTCATAGTGAAGATACCTTTTTTAGTTCCTTAAGATGACATAACATGTTGTTATTAGAAAAAATAAAAAAAAGTTAAAAGATATGTAAAGATATGAGTTCACTAGGTTAGTATGTATTAATATGAGAAGCAGATTTGGATGGCTATTGGTAAGATGTATTTTTTTTTGCAATAGGTATATCAAGAATAAAGATTCTTTTTAAGAGTTAAAGGAACTGTTTAGAAAAAGGTTGTGTAAGTAATTATCTTGATTCAATGGAGCAATATGATACTATTAGGTTGTTAGAAATTGACTTATTTTGAAAGAGAATCATATTGGAGTGGTTGGTTATGTTAGATAAGGTATTTGGTGATGAATTTCAAACAAGATAGTATAAGCAGTTAACTCAATTCATCTAGAACATCTGTTAGTATAACCAGATACTGATTTTGGTAAAGTAGAGTCATAAAAGAATAGAGATATTTCTGTAGTTTTTTTCTTCTTTGTATATTTTAGTATTAGTTCTTTTAGATAGTCTTTTCTATACTTCGTTACAAAATAGATTTTTTTGAATTATGACTGACATAACACAATGATATAATTTGACATAATTTATATATTTTATTAGTAAAAATTATGACTGACATAATTGATTTTATTCATGATGAAATATTTTGACAATAGTTTTTTAATTTTGCTAAAAATAGTCTCTTCTTTCTAGAGGTTGATACTAGTAATTAGCTTTTATAAATTTTCTTAAATGCTAATTTAAAAATCCAAGTATATAAGCTAGGTATTCTTTATTCTGAAGTCTGGTACTAGCATCTGATTTCTAGAAGCTTATTAATATTTTATACTAGTTTGAAAATCTATATGATTGAGAAAAGATTTAGGTGAACTGGATGAAGGATATTTTATTTAATGGGAGATTTAAAAAGATTGGTTAAAGGGATTATTTTTTAATTCTGGTACTGGAGTATGGAAAAGAATCAGAGTTAAGGTTGCCCCCCTAAACCTTTTCAAAATCTTACGATTAGTTTCGTCAAAATTTTACTATAGATTTATTATAGTTTCAGCAGAGTTTCGGCAGTTTTGGCAATTATAATAAGTTTTGGCAGTTTCGCTTTTCTTCAGAGTTTCGCCAGTTTTTTAATATAACTTTAATATAGTTTTGGCAGAATTTCACTTTTCGGCAAAATGCTATCTTGCCTAAACCCCTAGATTTCGGTAAGCAACCTTAATCAGAGTATAATTTATATCTAAGGAGGTCTTGCTTTTAGTTCTCACTCTAAGAACTTATATTATATAAGTGTGACAAGCAGCATTTTTTTATGTTATAATAAAGAGTGTAATATGAAAATAATTACTTTATGGTATTCTGACTATATGCATTATATTATCCAATAAATAAAGGTTTTCTATTCTATCTTGTCTTTAAAAAAAAAAATTTACATATTATAAAAAAATTAAGTTCCTTAGAAGGATCCCGAATAATATATGAATAGGTAGGATTTGAGTTTGCTTATTGAACATAGAAAATTTTTACCC
>QKYT01000069.1:67664-144769 GCA_003550305.1 Glomus cerebriforme
TAATTTAAAAATAATTAACTAGGAGGTAAATTTAAATAATTCACCAAAGGTTAATTTCATTACATCATGTGATTTTTATTATATAATTTTATATTTATAAAAATTTTAGTAAATTTATGAAATTATATATAAGATTTTATTATAAAAATGCTTTTTTTATTTTGTTTAATAAATGATTTAAAATAAAAAAAAAATAATTATTTACAAATAATAAAAAAAAAAAGAAAAGTAAAAAATATCAGCATTTGTAACCATCTATTAAACTACCAATAAAAATATTAGTAATATATTACTTATTACATTAGAGTTTAAATTATAATCAAAGTTTAAAATATTGAGTTTAAATTTAAGTGTTGGAGTTTGAAATTATTTAAAATCAATTCGGTAGGATTTGAACTGTTAGAGTTTGAAATTATAGTTACATCAAAGTTTGAAATATTAGAGTTTGAAATTATATATGTCAAAGTTTGAAATATTAGAATTTGAAATTATAGTTATGTCAGAGTTTGAAATGTCAGAGTTTAAAATTATAGATTTAGAGTTTATGTTAGAGTTTGAAATATTAGAGTTTGAAATTATAGAGTTAGAGTTTACATCAGAGTTTGAAATGTTAGAGTTTGAAATTATAGAATTAAAATCCATGTCAGAGTTTGAAATTGTTAAAATCAAAGTTAAAAATGTCAAGAGTTAAAAATGAAAAAATATTACTATATAGAAAAACCAAAGAAATACAACTATTACAAACTACTATTACTTACAAAACATTAAAAACAATAGTATAATATTACTATTATCTAAAATAATAAAAAAAAAGAAATAAAAAAAAATATAAACAAATCAGGTAAAAATTACTAACCAAAAATGGTTAATATAAATAGGTAAAATTCACTCTGATGAATTATTTTTAAAATTTAAATAAAATATATAAATTATGAAAATTAAGCTAAAATTCATTACCTGATGAATTTTTATTAAATTTATTTCTAATGAATTATTTGCAAATTAACCTTGTCAAATAAATTCTTAAATAAAATAAATTAAAAAAAAAATTAAATAAAAAAAATACAATAATCTAATAATCTGATAATCTTCAATCATTATATTATATAATATTTTTATTAGAAGTAATAATTAATGTTATTTTTAAAATATAATTTTTTTTTTAGCTAAAGTTATAATTTTAAAATAGCAGTTATTCAATAATAAATACTTTTATTTATTTATTTATTTTTTGTTTTATTTTATTATATACTTATTTCAATTCTATTTCTTTTTGTAGGTTTTTTTAAATGGTTTATCTTTTAAACTTTAGAATGATAATATCAGTATATTATTAATATTAATTTTTTTTGTTATTTTATTTTATTTCTTTTATTTTTTTTTTTTTTTTTTTAGTAAGAAATGTTAGGTAGTAATTTGTTTTTTTAAAAAAAAAACTAAAATTTCTCTTTTTTTTTATAGATTTTCTTGGATTTTTTAGTTTCAATTTATTTCTTCTAACCTTAAAATAATAATTTTAGTAGACTTTTTCAGAGATTTGATATGTTAAAATATTAGTTTATATTTTGGGTTCCTTTTTTTTTATTTGATTTTTTTTTTAATTAAATCTTTTTTTTTCTTTTTATAGGTTTGAATTTTTAGGTTAAGAACTTGAAGTTATAAATTTTGTTTATGTAAAGTGATAAAATGAATATTTTACTATTATAATAAACTAATTGCTTTTTCTTTTTTCTTTCAGTTTTAAATATAAAAATCAAGTTGAACTTATAATCAACTTGTGATTATAAGTTGAAAATTTGCTAACTTGATTTGATTTAACTTGATTTATAACCTGCTGATCTAAATTGACTTGATTTGTCTGGTGTTTTATTAAATTTAAAGGTAATTGAATAAGAAATAATTTTTTTTTATTATAATCTAGATGTTTTTAATAAGATCATTTTAATTTTACAAATATAAATTTTTATAATTTACTTATTATTTAATCAAATAATTATCCATTAAATAATTTTTAATATTGATTAAATATAATTTATTTAAAATAAATTTTTTTTTATTTGAATTACTTATTTTCCAAATTTAATATATAAATATGACATCATACTAATTATTTGCTAATTATTTCCATAATACAAGTTTTATATAACTCTTAAAATTATAAGTTATAAATTTACTTAAAGTTTTAAAGAATATTATAAATACTGTTTTTGAGATTTATAGCATTTTTAATATGGGTGAATCTCACTCTGAATGAAAAATAAATTTACTTATTTTTTAAAATAACTAAAATTTTAATATAGATCTTTTAATTTAAATTTTTAGTAGTATTTTTACTTTAATAATATTATTTAAAATACTTGTATATTTTTTATTAAATTTTCCTTTAAAAATTTACTTGCTTAAAATAACTTTTGCTAAATAAATTTAATACTTTACTATATTTATAGTTTCACAATTTATTACTTTAGCCAATAAATTTTGATCAGTATTGTTATAATGTCATTATTATTAATTTTATTTTACTTTTATTGTTATGTATTTTATAAATGGTTAATACAAGTTTATACTTTAATATAATTCTGCATAAAACAGGTCAAAAAAGTCATATTACCAAAAATTTTTTGGCGATGCTTTTGTGATGTAAATTTTGATCATATTATTTGAACGAATATTTGTTAGCTAAAATTCCTTATTATAGAATTGTAGCGAAATTTTAATGGATTAAAAAAGATAGTTTAAAAACTATACAAAAAGAATGACTATTTTAATAAACAATTAAATTTTTAATTATTAATGAAAGAAAAAAGTTAAGCCAAATATTTAAGTATTGATTGATCTTCAGTATCTCTTTCCAAATATTCACGTTCTATCAATGATTCTACACGTTTCTTAATATCTGATACCTGTAATAGGGAATAAAATAATAAGAATCTGCAATTTAAATAACTCAATCATTTAATAATTAAGTTTACCTGTGCTTTAAACTTCAATTGTGATAATAATTCAGATACTAGCTCATTGTGACTGAGTTTCTTTCGCATTTTCATTATTCGGACTAATGCAGCATCCACTTGATATTGTCGATCCAGAAAAACGCGCTCATTAGTTTCCTGATTTTCTTCCAACTATGCAACAAGTGAAACAAGAATTAGATAAATAAAACAAAATTGGTTTTTTTTTGATGATTTTCTTCATATACTTACTGTTTCTTTCATTTGAATAGCATTAACTTTAATGCGGAAAAATTTAACATCAAACATTTCATCTACACTAAAAGAATCAGTGGGACTTACGTCACGTCCCTTCGGATGTTTTTTGAGAACACGAACTTTACCACACGCTAATGATTGTAACGTACGATCAAGTTCTTTCTTCTCTAATAACCAAAAATAAGTTTAATACATGTTAATAATAATTCATAAGAAATTATCAAAAAAAAATAATAATAATAATTTCTAAATTACGAACCAATTCCTGTTTGTTCTTTAATAAGTTCATATGAAATTCTTTCTTTTAATTTTAAGTCATTAAATTGCAGTAACACTACTGCTTGGAACAAACTCACAACTAATTCTTTGTTTCCCTTAAATAAAATTAGAAGAAATTTCAGTTAGAAGTTATTAATTCAAAAATAATGTTAAACTTTGATATTTACTTTTGGAAATTCTGCTGCCAATAGGCAATGACCTAAAGAATTTTGCCACTTTAAATTTCGTCCTCCATGTTTGCTAAGATAAAACTCCTTAAATATTTCTTGGCATTCAGCCATCTATTAAAAATAAATACAATATAAGTTTTTCATACAATAGGAATATTCAGTAGCTAATAGTATTAGAACTTACAACAGGTGGCAAGATAAGAGGTGCTGGTGTATATGTGGGCCAAAATCCTTGGGTCAACACATTTACATAAAGGTCAATTTTGATATTCGTTCTTAGATTTTCAGACATTCTAGAGTGCTGAAATAAAAGTTATGTTAATGCTCTTGCATTTTAGGTCTATTATTAAAAGAATGTATTTAAACATTATAAACATACATAAAAAGAATTCATAAAATCTCTAGAAAGGTCAATGTCCTTAAACATGCCTTCTAGTTTGCTTGTAAATCCAGGTCCACATTCTGTTAAAAAATACAAATATTAATGTTAGGATCATGGTTCACTTAACAATGTTTAAACGATCAATTTAGTATACCTTTTCTTAATTTGGATAACATGCTCCTCTCATAGTCAAATGACGCACTCTTATTAAGCAAGAGACGTTTAGCAAGGTCACGCTTATAAAAGGCCTCAAATATATCCTTCCCTGTGAAAATATAAATATGTGTTAAAAGTCAAATTATTAATTATCATGGATTAAAAGGAGGTACCTTGAATGTATCTGAACAAAACCAATACTTCATCCAACGTTTTTTCAATTTCTAAATCATCCATACGCTTATTACCAAGCTTCAGTTTCAAATCGACATATTTAGCTAACAAATAGTTAAAATAATATGTTAAGCATACAAAAAAAAAAAATATATATATATATAAATCGGTTTGATTTTTTACCAATAAGTTCGGCAGGCTTATTTTGACGTTGATTGATGAACACCTCAAAACTTTCTTTTACAGCATGTGCAAAGTTATAATTTCGATCAAATGATATAGCAACAATACTATCCATTTTTTTTTTCAGGGCAAGCAAATCTTCAACCATAGTTGATTCTTGATTTATGTTGTTGACTATATTTGAACCTGTTTTCTGTTTGCAGAAAAAAGTAATTTAACATATTACGTTGTCACGATTTAATAAAGAGATAATATAAATAAGTTTCCGACCTTAATATAATTTCCGAAGTAAAGTCGCAGACGATCAAGAGCGCTGACTCGAGCTAAAAGATCATATAATCTTCCTAATTCTTGTATATGCTCATCTGCATGTTGGTCTTCCATCATATCATTAAAGCCTAAATAAATGTAAAAGTTAGATTAATATTTAATATAAACTATAAAATATTACTTAAGATCTCATTAATAACCTTTCTCCAAAAGTGTATCAACATGTCTCTTTATTAATTCATCATCCACTGCTTTTGTCAGTGGATTTTTCGTTTTCCAATCCAAATAATTCGAAACTCTGTCACTTTCCTCCCTCAAACGCCTCTTTACATGTTTTAGATATCTTGGTACTGTGACTTCGCTCACAAGGCGTATACCTTCATGATGATAATAATTACGGGTTTCCAACAAGAATAAATTTTCAAAACTGGGACAATATATCCCAAGTTCAATAAACATGTGAATAAGGGAATGCAAAAGACTACGGTCAACAGAATCACCGTTTCTATTATTAAAAAAAAAGAATTAATATGTAAAATAGAACAATAAGTACTGGATTTTAGTATCTAAACTACCTTTCGCGCCTGATAAGTGCAATTAAACCGTTCATAGTCTTCTTTTTGATATCACCTGCCGAAGATGACATAATTTGTTTTTGAAAAATCTCAAGTCCCTTGTCCCTAAAGATGTCAGTTAATATTATAATAGAACATAAAATATCTAAGGACTTGTTCGGATTTGCATGCTAACCATATTGAAATAACTCCAGAAGTCTGAAGTACATAAGTTCGATCAAGATATAAAAATATACTTCGGATTAAACCCTACATTAAATGATCATCCGGTAAGTCTTTGAATAACAACATTTGAAACAAGGTCAAGTCGAACAAGTATAAAGGCTACCATTTGTTCACAATGTGCCTGCCAACATTTATTCACGACTACAAGAAAGGTGTCGTTTTCGTTTAAATTACTAAAAATACGAATTAATTGTTAAAAATATATAGAAATATATAGATTTAAAGGAATAGATATCTTACCTTTCAAGCTTGATCTTTTCAATTTTCAAATGTTCTTCAACTTCACCCGCTAATCTTTTATAAAGTGAAGGAGCCATTTTATGTAAACAAAGATTTTCGCAAGCTTTATAAAGTTCTTCAAGACTAGTGCCAATACGTTGATAGTTAAAGATAGCTTGAACTGCTGCTTGAAGTTTTTTCCATGTTTCTTCTTCATAATTATCCGGTAACTTTGGTTTATCTATGGAAATGATTGATATAAATAATCTAACCTTTTTTAACTTTCTAAATTTAATAACATTCAGCTCAATTTACCTTTTAGACCTTTAATAACTAATTTCTTAATTGGTTGTTTTTGAGGACCTTGTCGCACTGCATCACTTGGCCTATCTGGAATTGGTTTATGTGAAGGAAAAATCAAATCTTTACCATGGTTAACAAGATCATATTTTTTCGGTGTTTTTCCTATATAATTTTCATATGAAGAACTGCTAGACGCGGCAATAGTAGCAGCGGTGGCGGTGGGTGCAGTGATAGACGACGAGGATGAACTTGAAAAAGCGTGTGTTGAAGTGTAATTAGTATTATCTAAACGAGTACGCTTTATTGCTCCACCACGCTCTTCTTCATTATTATTATTGTTGTTGTTATTATTAGCGTTGGTATTGCTACGATTGATAGTATTTTGACGGGAACGTGAACTCATTGTTCGCAAGGCTTTACACTTCTACAAATTTTATTGGAGTTAGAATTACAATGAACTTAACAAACTATCTTATAAAATTAATAAATTGAGAACATACACTATGCGCTAGTACGCGGATAATAAATTATAATTAATTCTAAACTCCAAATATAATAAATACTGTGACAACTGTTATATTACGTGATTCAAATATTAAGTTCCCAAGCAGAGATTTAAGCAAGTGTACGTGTATTAGGTGTATACTAACGATCCTTAAATTTAAATTAACAAAGCTCGTGAAAAGGTTGAAATCTGGTAATTACAGATTATTAAGTTAACGAGGATTTACCTGAAATTATGAATATGCATAACCTGATCTATATAAATACGATTGGTTGAATCTTGTGTAATCTAAATCGAGATTACCTTTTTTTTTTTTATTTCTACCTTCGCTCTTTATCGCTTACTTTTACTTTACGCGCATCTATCCTAATGGTAAGTGGTTTATCCATAAATTTTATCCATTCATTAAATTAATCTGATATAAATGTATTTTATTGATTTATATTCATTTTTCCATTTCAATAAATATAGGCCAAACGAACAAAGAAGGTTCAAAATATGATCCTAATCTGAATCGATTTTTTAATTAATTTTGCAATAACATTGACTATTTTTCTTTTGATTTCAATTATAAATAGGTTGGAGTTGTCGGTAAATATGGTACCCGTTATGGTGCCTCATTAAGAAAACAAATCAAAAAGATGGAAATCACTCAACACGGAAAATATACTTGCGCTTTTTGTGGCAAGGTGTGTAATGATAAAATCAGTTTTTTTTAAAAAAAAATTATCTATTTTTAATGTCTTTGCAGTTGACATGACCTTTATAAATTTTTTCATATTAGGATACCGTCAAAAGAAAAGCTGTAGGTATCTGGCAATGTCGTGCATGCAAAAAAGTATTAGCAGGCGGTGCATGGACCGTATCGTAAGTTATCATTTATAAATACAATTTTCATTCTTTAATATGTATTCAAATAATTTCATTTTATACATATTCTTTTTGTCTCAAATAGAACTACAACAGCTACTACAGTTCGTTCGACTGTTCGTCGTCTTCGTGAAATAATGGAATCTTGATCAAATCTAGAAATATCGGTTTAAAAAAAAATTTCTTCTGATTTCATTAATTATACATTGGTTATGTTACTTGTTGGTATTTCTCTAATTATCAATTGATATTTTCCTAATATTTAATAAAAGTTAATATGAAATATTAAAAGAAATTTTTATTAATTGAGTGCTTTATTTATACATTATTTAAACGATATGGCTTAATTTCATTTTCACGTGACGTCACAACAGTATCTCTCCTCCATATCTCCTCGGGCGTTGGTTCAGATACAAGCGAACTAGATTGTTGTTGATTGTATAATTCATTACCGTTATATTGCAGTTGCTGTCTTTGCCGGAGTGTTTGTCGTTGTTTTTGATTTGTCGTGAAGGAATCAATTTTGTTATTATTTTGAATATTTTTCTGCAATAAAGGTTTTAAAAATTTTTCAAAAATCAAAGTGGCACCTCTTGAACGATCATCTTGTGCCCAATAAAGAAAAATCAATTTAAACAAATTATATCCTGGAAACATCTCTAATAACCAATTTGACCAATGATCAGCCACTTGTAACCATCCATATATTGCCCAATAAGTTAACCATTGCTTTTGTTCATTAACAATTACAGTTGAAGAGTTTGACACTTCCTTCTCATTATCGCTTATTGTTGATAATGAATCAATCGTTTGAATTGATTTATACGCAGGGTATACTACACCAACTAAATTACATAAAAGATAAACTGATCTCTTATACATATTCCCAATCATCAATCCCGACATAATAATTAAAATTATAAATAAATATAATGGTGGAATCCCGAGTTGAACAAAGCTTTTGAATAACCACATTTTTGATATTTTATTTTCAAGAAATGATATCCTCGATATGAATTCTTGTCGAGCGAAATTTGTTACTGGTGTAAGATTTAGTGGACTATTAGACTCGAGAATTTGTAAACAATTTTCAAGTGCTGCAGTTGTTGGTAAGCTTTGTAATGCTAGCCTCTGGTCTTTACCAGATTTGTCCGAGCCTTGATTCGACACCATCTTTAATATTTAAAAAGATCCAAATGACAATTTTTTACTAGATATGCAAATGAATAAATGTTACACCAAATTGCTTAAATTCCTATTGGTCGATAAAAATTATCAAAGCGAATTTTTTTTGTCTTCAAATTTCATTTTCATTTTTGACATTTTTTTAACATGCGTAAACCAAAAGACAGTTTTTCACGAGGTCTAATTCGAATGTCATGGTCAAAAAAAAATTTATTCATTATTCATCAACGTGGTAATCGTCCACCTAGATCACAAAATCGTACTTTATTTCAACAAAAATGGCAAGCAAAAAAAGATACAAGAGCTTATCATGGAGCTCAATTAAATGAACAACAATTTCGTAGATTATTTGAACCAAAATTACCCACAAGTAATATTAAAGAACAGAAGGAAGAAAAACATCCTCCTGTTTCTGTTTTAACTTACGCTTGTTTGGAAAGAAGATTGGATTTTATTATATTTAGAAGTTGTTTCGCCAACAGTATATGGGCGGCTAGACAAATGATCATTCATGGAAAAGTTAACGTTAATGGCAGAAAGGTAATTTGAATCTATTATTATTTATTTTTCTTATTAAGAATTTTCAATTGATCAATAAGAATTATCAAAAAAAAAAAAAAAATAGATTTCTGTTCCATCACATCTAGCTAAAGATGGTGATATCGTCAGTGTTGATCCTCATACTATACCTTATCTCTCTGAACCGATGACATCAAAAGGTCTTACATTTAAACCCATACCCTACATGCAACCTTTCTTATTCATACCAGAATATTTAGAAGTTAATTTTAATACCTGTTCTACGGTATTTTTGAGAAATCCAATTTCTAGACCTGGAAGAAGTGAAATCCCTTCCCCTTTCCCACCAGAAATTCATTCTTTGGCTCATGAGTATTATGCCGAAAGGATAAAGAAAAAGAAAGGCAAAAGAACACGTCGTTTGGTTCCCGTTGAAGAAAATTTTAGGATTGATTAAGTAATTGAATTTGATAGAATTTGAAAAAGATATTTGAAAAATGCTCAAATAATTTATTTATTGTTTATATTTTGAAAGTAAATTAAGGATGAAACTTATTGTACAACAAACAATAATACAGTGTGAATAAATTCGACGAAAATATACATAGGATTATGGATAAAAAAAAAAATGAATTCCAAATGGAAATATATGTACAAGATAGTGATTTTACAAATATCCCGCGCATATTCCGCCTTGAAATATTTGAAAACATGAATAAATAAATAAATAAATAAATAGATAGATATTTAAGGTACGCGTGTTGAACATTTCGGTCCATCCTACTTTGAAAAGTAATGTTTCACTCGATTTTTTTTTTCGTGTCAAATAAGAAATGCCAAATGTCAATGCTAATTAATTAAGATAATACTTCTAATAATTAATTATAAAAATGAATTTAGTATTGCTAATGTTATAATAAATATTCTAACAATCATTGAACTAATTTATTATAGTATCGCTTGAAATGTTTTCCAAGACGTAATTTTTTATCTTTTTCAACGATAGGCACAGCTGTAATATATAATACATCGTCATCTTTCTCTTCATTGTTGTCAATTTGATCTTTTGAAGAAATTTCCATCGTAACATCTTTCAACATGACATCACATTGTCCATATTCTCCATTCAATGGTCCAGGAAAAACGTTAGGTATGATTTTAATTACACGACCATTCTTACCATCCAACCTAACCTTACCTAAATCTTCAACTTCAAGAACAAGATCTTTTTGCCTCGCACCAGCTTCTTTGGTGAGCTTTTTTCGAATTTTATTTGGTGGTGGTGGAATATGAGGTATAAATGTTACAGTATGATTGAAAGAAACTTGTCGGGGTGTACGACGTTGTTCTGAATTAGAAAGTGCTGAAACCAAAGGAAGTGATGAGGAACTAAAAACAGAATCAGGAGATTTCGGTGAGCGTGGTGATTCTATAATTGAAGGAGATAATGGCGGTGTGTCGGGGGAATCAATAGGCGAGTTTGAATTTGAAGAATTACTCTCCGAAGAGGAAATGGATGGACAAGAGTTGAGAGGTTGATAAATATCAAAATAAGATGACAAGCATGGTGAGGAGGTCGGAGAGTTATTATCGCAATAAGGGGAAGGTAAAAAAGTAGGTAAAGTAGGTGTTGGAGGTAAGTCGAGACTGTGGGGAATTCCGGATTTTCGATTATTTTTTAATTCCAAAGTATCATGAATATTCCAAAAATTACTTTGAGGCGATGCGGTAGTGGACTTTTCACTATCACTTATATTGCCTACAAATTCTTCCTTAAGTCCATTATTGACTGGTTGAGAAGACAAGGTTGATGTTAACAGTACGGATGCCTCAGGTTGCTTTCCGTTTCCAGCTGTTGCTTCACTACTGTCATTCACAACCATTGTAATTGTAATTCGTGTTTTTGTTTATTATTAAGCTATACGTTATTTCCTTATACAGCTCTTCCCAAATAGGCTGAGTAAAAAGAAAAAGAAAAACTTTTTAATAATAGAATTATTCCTTATTAAAATTATATCAGGTTTGAAAAATAAATTAGAAGATAGAGCCGCAAAGAAAAAAAATCGATTATTTTTTTTTCTGGAATAGAGTTATGTTTTTTAATAAGCAGTTGTACTTATAGAACGAACCAAATTGTTTTAGTATTTATTTAAATAATAAAAATTGAAGAATAATACTCATGCAGGAAGACCAAAACAGCAATAAAAAAGTTGAACAATATAAAGTGTATGTTGTCTCCTTTATTTTTATTTTGTTTATTTTGTATTCCCAGCAAATTTTTTCAATTTCTTAATTTAGATGGGAATATATTTTAACTCGACCGCCGAATATTCCCGTAAGAACCTCTGTATTACAATTGATATAACTTTTGCATGATGCTACGTATCTTATAGAAAGATAGAATGACTCTTGGCTTGGAGGAATAACTTCGAAGATATTGCAAATAAAAAATGTATTGGTAATACAATTTTACCCCACGTAAGGATCAATGGACAATAGACGTGAATTTCAACGCATGTTCGATATTCCTTGCTTATCAAATCAACAAATCAACTGAAATTTAGTAATAATTCAATAATTCAATTGAAAGTTATGAAGTTATTTATTATTTATGTTATGCCAATACCTATCCTAATTTGGCATAAATCATAAACAAAATCATTATGGCGTAAACTCTGCTGCGGCAACTGCGGTATGATAAATCTTTAAATAAATTCTTACTTCATGATAAAATTTCGAACGATCTGTCACATGATAATTTGACATTTTTTTTGAAGATTTAGCTAAATTAAAACTGTCAGCTGGTTCTCTGAACCTGGTCATTACCTAATGGGATAACCTATTGTATTTTTCATTGTATCGGAACCGACGCATATAAGGTTATTAGAATCTATTTTTCATAAGAATAAATATTTTAAAACTAATTTCAAACTTTGTTACAGGGCTCGAATTTTAATAAAAAATCAATTCATAAACGACATGGTTTCAAGACTTTTTAGCGCAAGTCCTTTTGACGAGGATGTCGGTAAGTCCACTTTTACAAAGTTACCAGGGTTTCCGGTTTTAATGAATTTTTTAATATCTCAAACTCTCGCTTCTTCTAAGCACGTTTTTGTATGTCTGTAGATAAGGCTACTTCAGAATATATTCCTAAAGATCACGATGATATTACCTTATATCTTGAAATCAGTGATCAAATTCGTAGTAAAAGTGTTACAGCAAAGGATGCAATGAGAGCGCTCAAAAGAAGAATTACGCACAGTAACCCTAATGTTCAACTTTTGGCTTTAAGTGTAATAATAATATAATTTTATATTATTACGCGATTTTATATACAATTATGCTATATACTAACAGAAGATGCAATTATAAATTTAACTTTGATTGATTCTCTTAGTTATTAGATACTTGTGTAAAGAATGGAGGGCACCACTTCCTGATTGAAGTTGCATCACGCGAATTTGTCGATAGTTTGGTGTCAATTGTTAGGTCGCCTACAGTAAGTTCGATAAATATCATATGTTTTATTAATTCCTTGCATCAATTTAATCAACGATTCGCATTATTATAGAGTAATCCGGAGGTTAGAGTTAAGCTTCTCGGTTTAATTCAATCATGGGCAATAGCTTTTGAAGGCAAGTCTGAGTTGGTGTACGTCACAGAAACATACCGATTGTTGAAATCCGAAGGTATTTTTTTAGAAAATATGAAAATATGATTTATTCCTATAAACTATGTATACCTGCTTATTTATCTTTTTCTTGTAGGTTGCGTATTCCCAAAGATTGATAAAACATCATCAGTTATGATTGATACTGCAACGGTATGAAGTTTTCTTATACTTTAATTTTACAATACATTCATTATATTTTTGTAGTGATTAAAATATTAATTTTATTTTATGTTTGTGTTTTACATTAGCCACCAGCATGGACCGATAGTGAAGATTGTGTACGATGCAGAGCTCAATTCACAATGTTTAACCGAAAGGTACTAGTTAAATTCGAGAATTTAAATAAGTAAAGTTGTTTTATTCTTTTTTTAAAATAATCTTTACACATTTCCGCTATAGCATCATTGCCGAAATTGTGGTCATACATTTTGTGGTGAATGTTCATCCAAGACATCCACATTACCACATATTGGTATAAATGAACAAGTACGCGTATGCGATCCTTGTTATATAAAGAGACAAGTGAAAGCTAGAAGGTAATACTTTGGTTTTTTTTAATACAATATTAAAATATATTACATTGGAGATTTTTTTTCATTGCGTTTTTTTTTAGTGGTAGTGTTGATTATTCAACTTCCAAAAGTTTATCAAGTTCTACAGTGCCTCCTACATTGTATTCAACTTCATCTTTGAACGATAGTTATAATAATAATAGTAGTAGTAATAATATTTCAACAACTGCTCAAAATGACCAAGAGGATGAAGAAATTAAAAAAGCAATTGAGCTTTCGCTGAAAGAGGCTGAGAACAAGAAACACTTCCAACCGGCTCAGCAAAAAGTTGTTAAACCGACAGAATCTGTGAATCAGCAGGCATGTTATACGTATTTTTTTTCACACTTTTAATTCATAGTATTTTATGTTGACAAAAATTTTAATTTCTTAATAATATAGGAGGATGATGATCTTGCAGCAGCAATAGAAGCTTCTCTTCGTGAAATGAATATCAATCAAGCTCGTTCATCATCATATGCACAACAATCTTCTTATACAGCAAATTCTAATTATTCATCGATTTACACACCTTATGATTCTAAATTATCTAACCCAGTTTCATCCTCTGCTCCTCATGAATTGTCAACAATTGAAGCTGAAAATATTTATCAATTTTCAGAATTGCTTGAAAAAATTCAACAAAGCGGAGGAGATTTGATGAGAGATCGCCAAGTTCAGGTAGATATAAATTATTTTTCAATAACATTTATTCTACTTTATGATTCGGAATGTATAAAAATCTTTTTGAATTTAGGAATTATACGATAAAATTGGCGAATTGAAACCAAAATTAACTAAAAATTTGGCCGAGACAATACGAAAACATCGTAAGTGTATTTTAAAATAGGTTAAAATAGGTTGGCTATAATTTATTTATATTTACTAAATGATTTATTAAATTTTTCTAGAGGATCTTGTGGAAATGCATGAAAAATTGTCACAAGTTACAAGTACTTACAATCGGCTTTTGGAAGAGAGAATGTCTAGTTCTGCTAGACGTTCATATCCTGTGAATCAACGTGCATCGTCAATTACTTCAAATGGCGGGGTCACTTATCCTACTATTACTACTAATGCTCAAACTTCCAATATATATACGCAATCACCTTCTTATCCAGTTGCTTCAGCACCGGCACCTTCGCCAACTTATTATTCAGCACAAACTGCACCTCCCTCACAATACGTACCACCTCAGTCAAAATCCATAGAAAGCGCACCGATTGTTAACCAACAAGCACTTCCACCTTTACAACAGTCTCAGCCTCAACAACCATCATTATCATATGCGCCCTACGCATATACATCTTATACACCTAATCTCAATGAGAATGCAATCAACACTGTTGGAACTCCTAATGAATATAGTTCGAACCTTGTTACAAATCAACAAGGGTATATACCACAAACAAATGGTGTAGTTGGTAGCACTAATAAATCTTATATACCACAATCAAACGGCATAGTTGGCAACGCTAGTACGTATATCCCACAAACAAATGGCACTAGTTCAGCCCCACAATCAAATAGTAGTAGCTCGACATATGTACCTTCACAAGCAAGTTATGGGTAAGTTTACTATTTGTCAAATAAACTGAAATTGATAGTATATCTTGAGAAATTATTAACTTAAATCAACTTAGGTATCAAGTACAATTGCAACAACAGCAACAAGCAACCCCCCCTCCACAGCAAAACTATTATCAATATCAGACTCCACCATCTTCACAACAAATGCTTCCTCCAACTCAACCGCATCAGATAGAAGAGGCACTATTGATTGAACTTTAAAATAAAAAAAATAGATGATCGGGATTTCTTATTTCTTAATCTTATGCATTTGCAATGATAAATGGTTAAGCAAGATATCATTTTATTAAATGCGAATTACTTGCGATAGTTGATAGCATAATTGTTTTTTGTATAAGGATAATTTATGGTTTATTTATTTGCGGGATTTTCTTTAGGACTTTTTAAGATAAATGAGAATTCTGTATCGTATTATGTTTTATATTTTTTCAATTTTTGATGTATCATAATATAAAGAGAAGAATTTTTCTGGTATTCATTTATTATAATAGATCGTATAGATCGTGATAGATCGTATAATGTGATTTTAAAGTTTATATTAGCCCAATTTTTTTGGTCTGAAAATCGTGATTAACGAAGATGATGCGATAAATTCATTCGGATTAACCAATGAATTTACGATAAAAAAAAAAAAATTGAATTTGCTGGTAATGTATATATGCTTTTTGAAAATTAATTATTAATAAAAAAAAAAATTTTTTAAATGTTTTAAGGCTGAAATCTATTTAGAGATGGATTGACAAGTTATACGCGTCACCATGAATTTTATTAGTTAAAACATTCACAAAAAATATTAGGTACAATTTTTAATTATTAAGGTGATTAAACTCCAACTATTTGATTATCAATGTTAATAACATGCATATCATCAGTACCATTAACAACTTGATTATTCTTCTTATTAAATAAACTAGATAATTCCAAATTTACAATTTTAAATAAATTAATAGTTTTAAATAATAATAAATTAACAAAATCACGTAAATAATTCCAAATAAAATTAAATAATGTTTGAAAGAAGGATAATAATTTTAATAAATTAATTTTAATAATACGTAAAGACTTTTGTGAAAAGGATGAAAATGATGAAATAATAAAATTCTCGATTTGTTGAAGTTGATGATAATAATGATCGGTAACGGATGTGCAAGTATTTTCACCTTCGGAATTTTTAACATCTCTTCTATGTTTATCACCACACCAAGAATTATAACAAGGAGTTTCATGACAGATATGTTCAAAAATGATACCAAATGCCGCTAATAGCACGGTAAATACGATCATAACATATATAGAAACGGTTGGTTTAAATCTAAAAGTTCCTTCAAAACGAGTAAGTTGAATCATCTCCTTATAACCTTGATGAGCAAATTCATCTATACCATAAAAAAAAGTATAAGAACCAGCAATTGAAGTGGCAACATTTATAGAATGTCTTTCATATTTATGTACCACAATTGAAGGTAATAAAACAAAAAAAGCGATAAGAATATAACGTAAAATATCGATCGATATTTGAGATAATGTTAATATAGTAATTATGAAGGCGAAACCACCATACGCTGATGATAATATTAAACCCAAATGCCAACACCAATATGATAATAAACCTCCTAATATACCAACACCTAACCATAGAGCAAAATAATATAGAGCAGATCGAAATGTTTCATTGGAATTATCTATCATTAATAAAATAATTACAGATGTACTGGCTGTTTTTTTCGATCATCCGAAGAAAAAAAAAAATTTTTTTTTTAGTTAAACAAATAATAATAATAATAATAATAATAATAGGAAAAAAGAAAAAGGATTTTACATACACCAAAACAGAAATCCCATGATAAGTAACGTTATTCGAATGAATTTATAACCGTAAAATACTTCGATCAAACCAACAATCATGAATAATATTCCATATATTATCTCATGCCACGTATTTCGTGTCTGTAATATTGGTGCTATGTAAAGAGAAAGAGGTCCGTAAATTTTTAATTATTGAATTTTTTTTATTCACAAAAAAATGTGTCGGAATTAAATCAAAATTTTACCTGGTTCACCATAGGAAATGTTGTACGAAGGTGATGCATAGTCTTCAGTTCTTATATTAGTCGTATCAGTTGTTGAAATAGGTGAGATAGATGAAATTGTAGACGTTGTAGGTAATAATACCGCAGTTTGAATAGTGGAGATAGAAACAGGTGTTGATGTCATGTGATTTGTGAATTTTTGATGTTTGTGGTGTTTATTACTATTTGCGGAAAGTACTACCGATGAGGGTAAAAGTAAAAATATTAAAATAGTAGTGAAATAATAATAATAGAATTTCATCTTAAATAATCATTAAAAATTTGTTCGTTTCTTCATTATAACTTGTCGAAATGAAACGACAAGAAAAAAAAAAATATATATATATATACAGTAATTCATTTGTTTTAAGGAGGAATTAAAAGTAGGAGATTAAATACTTTTTTGAATAGTATCACACTGAGATTTTAATAGTAGTACTAGAAAAATAATAAAAGGCCCCTTTCACTCTTTATAAATATAAAGTAACCGGATGAACGGCAGCCGAGAATTCATAGAATTTTCTTATTTATTACTGCGGGAACGTGCTAATTATAGTATGGTGTGATTGTGATACAATGTGATACAATTAAAAAAAAATTCCGTTGGATGATTAATTTGGTATAGTGGATAGGGTTTGGCGCGGAAAATAGATATATATATAGTCATAAATAACTTTCTTTTCAGTTTTAACTGTTCTTAAACCAAATCCTATCTATTATTATTAAACAAAAAAAAACCAATATATTATTCAATTATTCAAATTATTCACCATTTTTTTTAATAAAAAAATATATATATATATATTGTATCAGATATCATATAAATAATGATGAATAATCTATCGTTAACTTCATTAGAAGAATTCACTACTATTATTACTAGTAGCAATAGTAATATTATTTCTAGACCACCGAGTGTATTATATAGATATCATAAAACTCCAATACACGTTTCTTCAAATATTAAATCGGCTTATGATTTTCCATTAGGTGTTTATAATCCAACTACCATACAACAAATTGAAACAGATTATTATTACATTGAAAATATTTGTAAAGATAATAAGAAAAGCAAAGGTGGAGGATTGTTTAGAAATTTAAAGAGAATAAAGAAGAATAATAAAAAGAATATTAGTACTAGTAATAGGAATAGTGTTGTTTATGGTGGTATCGAGGATGAAGAGATTAGAAGATATTCTGTCTGAAGATTTATACATATGCTTTGAGAAAAGAACTTTTTTTAAAAAATTCAATTAAGACATTTTTATAAAAGAAATGTTTATTTGACTGCAAAAAAAGCTCGGAAATTATGTATCATAATCATTTCACTATGACATGTACTATATTTAGTATATTTGTTTAAATACTGATAATTATAAAAAATATAATTTTGCGAAAAAGATTACAGTAAAAAGTTGTTAGATTGATAATTATAAATATTGATATGCAAATTAAGTAATCAAGATATATATGATTACTTAAGACTGACTTTCAGAATATTTCTTTTTTCTTTGTTATTAGATCGGTCTGATCCAATTGAATCAATCAAATGGATTCGGATTATGCCGATCCTTATTGTGTATTCCGGCGTTAAATGCAGACATATAAACTTGCTTTTCTTTATATAGTAATGCAATACCTAGAGTATAATAATATTTGGTTAAAATTGTAAAAATATTTTAACCATCTTTTTTAATGAAACTAATAAACTGATTTATATGCAAAAGGAATTTTAAAGGATCAATTTATTAATATATAGGAAAAATTATATATATATTTTTTTGAATAAATCAATAAATATTTGTAATTTTATTAAATTTAGAAATTACTCAAGCAAATTTGCCTGCAATTTTACTGAAAACTCAGTTTTCATTTACTTTTTTGAAAAATGATGCAATTATAGTAAAAAATTTTTTAAAATGTCATGTAATGCTAATTATATTTTTTAATTGTATTATTTGAAATAGCAATCAACATTTGGTTAAAAAACTTGCATTTTCAAAAATGGACATAAATCATTATTTTCATCAAAAATATCATTAGTGGATGAATAATAATGGTGCTGAATTCACTAATATAGGAAACTTTTAATGTGCTAAATAAGTGATATGTGTAGATAAGTGAAATATTCTTGAAAAAAATTTTTAAAGAAAATTATAATCCATTTTTAGATTCAAAGATAAAACTATTTATAAAAATATTGATAAAATTATTAAAATAAAAATGAAGAAAAAAAATTAGAAATAATTAATATAAATAAAAATTATAAAAATTGATTTTTTTGCTTTATTTGCTTTATTTATAAATATTACTTTTTAATAAAAAAATAAATCATAGGTATTTATTTTTAGAAATGTTAATTTTTGGAAGTACTTATTTTTAATTTATATATAAAATCATACAAAGTTAAAAAGCGCTTAATTTTAAAAGATAAATAGATTTACTATACTTATTCAAAAGTAATTGCAGATTATTCTTAAATAAAAAAAGATAACTTGCTATTTTCTCTTATTTTTGTTTAAAATTTAACATTTATTATTAATAAAAAAAAATAAAATTAATTAATAAATAAATAAAATAAAACTAACATTTTTTCAGTTTAATTTTATTTTCATTTACTGCTGATTAATATATAAGTATTTAATTGGATTATTAGATAGTAAAAATATAATTTAATATCTTATAATATTGCTTTTATTTTTAAAAAATTTCTTAATAATTAAGTTCTTTAAAATCTGTAATACAAAAAAAGATCCATTAAATAATAGACAGTAATGAGCAGGAATAAATTGTAATAAAAATAAAGATATTATACTTTAATTAATAATAGTTTTTAAAAATATAAATTCTTCTTTTATTTAACATTAAGATCCTGTTTTGTTATTATTAATTTATGTAAAATTTGTTTATATGATATATGGCTTTGCTTATTTTTAAAAGTTAAAGTATTACTACTATATATATATTAGAATTAAAAAGATTTAAAGTATTATTTGATATAGATAAATCAGAAAAAAGTTCATCTATTATATCATATTTAAGAATAATAAAACAGTAAATTAATATATATTATAAACTACAGTATTCCAAATATTTTGCAAATTTTGAAAGATAAATCTTATATTACCAAATTTATAATTTAAATTTTTACTATAAATAATATATATTATTTAAAAATTACTTTCAAATAATTTTGAATTTAATCATCTCAGATAATTTTAATAATAAAAAATTTTAATTTTATCCCTTCAAGTAATTTTAATTTTATATCATATTTTAATACAAATATAATATATAAATATCATATTTATTTTTTTTTTTATTTGAACTGGATTTAGTTTTATACTTTAAAATAATAAATAATTTATTCTTTATTTTTTTTATTTAAAAATATTTACTAATACTTTTCTATTATTTTTTACAGTTTTAAAAAACTTTTGAAATAAAATAATAACTTTTAAATTTTTTATCTTTGATTTCAAAATATAATTTTAATACTTTGATAATAAGTAAAGATCTCTTTGAAATTAAGCAAAGTTGTTTGGCAAATTCAAATTTATTTATATATAAATTTTTATAAGTATAAGTTAAATATTAAAAAAGTTACTAATATTTTTTATAATTATATTAATTTTTTAAATTTTTATTTTTAATTTCAGAGCATATTCTTGATATTTATTTTAATAATAAGTTAAGAATTTTTTTAAGATTAAGCAAAATTGTTTAGCAAATTTAAATTTACTTATATACAAATTTTCATAATCTATTTCAAATATTAATAGAGTTATATATACTTTTTAAGAATCTAAACATTTAATATACAACTTATTATAAATGATCTACATTAAAATTAATACTTTTTGCTGAAACAGTTTTTTGTAATCTATTTTCAAAATTGGACTTTTGAGTAATGAAAAAATTGCAAAAAAAATGATTTGAATTTTTTAAATTTAACCTAATTTGCTAAAATTTTTAATAGTAAAGTCAAATTATAAGTTATTTTATAAATATTTTAGTCTTATTTTTTATAATTGTACTAATTTTTAAATTTTTATTTTTAACTTCAAAGTGTAATTTTGATACTTTAGTATTAAGTAAAGTGTTTTTTTAAGATTAAAAAAAGTATTTCTATTTAATTATTATAATTAATAAATATTTTTATATTATTATATAAATAAATATTTTTATATTATTATATAAATAAATATTTTTATATTATTATATAAATAATTAAATTTTAATATTATATGATTTATTATTATTATTATATAATAAGATAAGAAATGAGTATTAAAATTTTTTAAATTTTTAATAAATTAATAATAAAAATAATAAAAAAATAATCATTTTTTTTATACAAAAGAAAGAAAATACTATATATAAAAAAATAATATAATTTATGATACATAATATATAAAATTAAAAAGTAAAATAATTTTATAATATTTCTAATTTTATGAGATTAAAAATTATTGTTTAGAGTAAATTAGAGGATATTATATTTCTATACACTATAAAAAATTTCAGTCATATAAATGTTACAAGCATCTTTTTGTTCAAGCTAATTAAATTATACTATTATTATATATAATAGATTTTTATTTATCATATTATGTCCAAATTTTTATTCTAAACTTATAATAATTTCTGTTTTCTAATTTATTATATAATTAATTTGATGATTTATAAAAGTAAACCTTTTGCTAAAATTACCTTAAATATTAATTATTTTTTCAATTTATATTATCAAATTTTGTTTTATTACAATAATAATATATATTAGATTTTAATTTACTATATATAATTTTTTTAAATATATAAGATTTTTTAATTATAAAATTTAAATAAAGAAAAATTTAAATAATATAAAGTCAAAATTAATATTTTAAATCTTGCTTAATACTTTAAGTAAAATTATAAAGCAAACAAAAATATACATAATAAATACTCTTTTTCTTTCTTTCTTAATAGTTAAATTTTATTTGGCAAATTATTAAATAATACAAAAAATAAAATAATATTAACTAAATAAAATTAATAAATCTTATACTTATTTAGTTTATATAAATAAAAATTTAAAAAATAAAAGTTAATTTAAGTTCTTATATTATAAATCTAATATAGTTACATATTCAACTAGATTACTTAATAATAATAAAGATAATAGTATATATAATCTATGTAAATAACTATAAAACTCATATATTTTATCTAAAAAATTCTAATAGTTAAAGCCAAAAAAAGCTAATTTAGTAATTATAGCCAAAAATAATATTTTTATATTTTGAATAATATTTATATAAGGCTAGAAGTTTAAGACATTTTTATTAGAAAAAGAAAAAGCTTTAATAATATATCAGAATTAGTATTCTAAAAAAAATCTGGTTTGATTTGAATCTATAGATTTAATCTAAAATAAATTTAAATCAATTTGCAAATTTAAGATCTATAGATTTGATCTAAATTAAATAAATCTGATCTAAATCTGATCTAATCAGATTAGATCATGTTACAAAAAAATCTGGATTTGAACTGATTAAATTTAAATCTGTATATATAACTTTTTAATAAAAAATAAAAAAAAATAAACTTTTTTTTTAGAAACAAAACCTGAATGAATGAAGATATCTGAATGAACAGTTCCTGAATAAACTAAAGATGAGTTCATTCTTTTATTTATTTTTTTTTTACTTAAGGGAATATAACTAATGTCTCCCTTCTTTTTTTTTTAGGAAATCTAAACAAACAGACAAAGCTAAATAACTGGAATCTTAGACAAATATAAATTCATTTTTTTTTTACTTTATTAATTATTAGAGAATGTAATTAATATTTTTTCTTTTCTCTTTTTTTTAGAAAACTAGATGAATGGATAAAGCTGAATAAATAAAATTTAAACGAATGAACTAAGAGATAAATTTAGTCATTTCTTTTTATTTTTTTACTTTTAGAAAATGTAATTAATGTCTCCCTTCTCTTTTTTTTAAGAAATCAGATAAATAGATGAAGTTGAATGAATAGAACTTAAATAAATGAACTAAAAGGTTAGTTTGTTTATTTCTTTTCATTTTTTTTACTTTTAGAGAACATAATTAATGTCTTTCTTCTTTTCTTTTTAAGAAATTAGATGAATGGATGAAGTTAAATAAACAGAACTTAAACAAATGAACTAAAAAATTAGTTTATTTATTTCTTTTCATTTTTTTTATTTTTAGGAAATATAATTAACGACTTCCTTTTCTTCTTTTTAGAAAACTGGATAAATAAATGAAACTGAATGAACAGAACTTAAACAAATGAATTAAGAAATGAGTTTGTTTATTTCTTTTCATTTTTTTACTTTTAGAAAACATAATTAATATCTCTCTTCTTTTCTTTTTAGGAAACTGAACTAACAGAACTTGAATAAATAAACTAAGAAATGAGTTTATTTATTTCTTTTTGTTCTTTTACTTTTAGAGAACGTAATTAACATCTCCCTTCTTTTCTTTTTAGAAAACTGAATGAATAATTAGATTCAGATTAGTTTAGTTTCAGATTAATTAAATCCAGATTAGTTTAGTTCAAATCTAGAACAGTTTAAATTAGTTCAAATTTAGATCTAGTTAGATTCAGATCAGTTTAAATCTATTTCAGATCAGATTAGATCAGATTTAAATCAAATATCTGAAACTGATCTGTTCAGAATACTAATCAGGATATTTAAGTATGTAAATAAAATTTATATTATAAATTATTTATAGTATTATAGATAATGTTAATAAATAACCTCTTTTTTTTATTTTTATTTTTTATTATAACAATTAAATTTTATTTAAAAAATTATTAAACATTACAAAAAAATTAAAAAATAATATAAACTAACTAATATTAATAAATCTTATATTTATCTAATTTATATAAATAAAAATCTAAAAAGTAAAAACTAATTTAAATTCTTATACTATAAATCTAATTATAATTATTTATTTAAACTATATTAAAATGAGAAATAGTAGTTAAACTAATTATTTAAAAAGTATTTCTTTTAATTTTTTAAAATAAGTTAAAAAAGTATTATAATCTAATTCTAAAATTATTAAATCTATTTAGATAATTAAAAAGCTCATATATTTAATCTAAAAAGTTCTAATGATTAGTATTATAAAGAATCAATTTGAAACAGTAATTATAGCAGAAATAATGTCCTTATATTTTGAATAGTATTTATATAAAAATAGAAATTTAAGATATTATGATTGGAAAAAAAATTAGTTTTAATAATACATCTTAATATTTAAGTATAGAAATAAAATTTGTATTGCAAATCATAAATAGTATGACAAATGATTTATTAGAAAAAAGTATATAATACACAATAATTTTTAGTAAACATTAATAAATTACAAAGAATAAAATCTTGTAAAATTAGAAAAAACTAATTAATTAAAGTAATAGTAATTAGTGTCTAAAGTTAACAATTTAATATGAGCTAAGAAATAAGATAAGTAGATATTAAATTTACTTAATCATAAAAATGCAATAGTATTCAAAAATTTAATTTTAAAATCCATAAATAGTTTAGAATAAAAAGTAAATATTTCTATTATTAAAGATATTAAAACATTAGAAGTATTGCAAATACTTAAGTAACTTAGAAATTTTAAAAATAAGTAATAGAGAAAACATTTTAATAAATACTTAAAATATTACAATAAAAAAATATTTATAATAAAAAGTTTAGCAAACTGCAACTTGTATTTAAATAAAGTAAAGTTACATTGATCTAGACAAAAAGTTTATATATTTTTCTTTATTTATTAAAATAAATACTATATATAAATACTTTTTTTTTAAAGACAAGTTAATCATATTTATTGTATTAATATTAAATTTAACGAATGTATCATATAAATTACAAATATACCCTCTAAAAAGAAAAATATAACTTGTTACGTAAGAATACTGATTTATAAACTGACTTTTACACTTTATCTAGTATTTTTCTAACCACATATTAAGTAATTATTTATGTTAATAAAATTAATGTCTAAGTCTATATTCCTACCAAAATTAATACCTAATCTATTATTACTATTATTATTATAATCTTTACTATAATTACATTTATCTTTGTTATATTATCATTACTATTAATAAAATTAATAATGTCCTTATTATGCATACAAGCCAATATATAAATACTAATTACTATTAGTTTAATCTAATAGATAACAAGTATTTTAAGATTTTTCTACTATCGCTTATTTCAAAAAACTTTATATCATCTAACATAGTATCCAAATTTCTCACACAAATAGATTAAAGTAAAAACAAAAATGATAAACAATCTCTTACAATTGAAAACCATTTAATACTCTTGATCATGACCATAAAATTTATACAAATCTCATTATATTTTTACTACATTTGTTTAATAATAAATCAAAACTTAATAATTAAGGAAGAGATACTTTAATTTTTCTTATCTAAGATTTATATATATGGAAGATAGATCTATAATACTGTATAACAAAGTCCAAAACAATTACCTTACAAGTATTGAATAAATTAATCATATTCATAATCCAAGCCTTTTATTACTTTATTTGATTACTAAAGAATAAAATATTCAAAAAATAGGAGATAACTTTAATTAATGAATCACCTCTTATTTATTCTTTATTTAATACTTCTATGATTTCATATAACAAAAAAATTCATCATTAATAGGAAAAACTGCTATGGATAAGTTTAACTGTCCTTTAGAAAGTTCTATCACATATGCTTATATTGTTTTGCAGTAATAGAAATTAAGTGTGAAGAATATAATTAGTTTGAGACACAAAATAGAAAATATTGTTGTAAAAAAAGTTTCTAAAATTTCTAGACTTATAGATAGAATGTATAATAGTTTATTTTTTAAAAATTTAGATTTAGATTTAGAATTAATTAATAGTGGTAATATTTTATACAATAGATTAGTTAATTATTTTGATATAATATAGATATAGAGTTAAAAGGTATTAGATCAAGCATAAGAACTTAATGTTAAGGGTATTTAGCAACAATTGCTATCTTTACAAATCTTTACTTTATGTAATAATAATAAATTGTAAATTTCTTAGGCAATATTTATATGTAATAAGTTATGTTTTTCTTTATAAAGAGTATATTTGTATTTTATTATTTTATAATTATGTATTTTATAAAATACTTATAATTACAATAAACTTGATTAACTTATCTTTAAAAAAAAATAAGTATTTTAAGATTTATATCAAAAGTAAGAATCCCTTATACAAGAATTAAGGTTACTAATAGAATATAAAAATATGTTTAAATAGTAATTTAAAATAAAGCAAGTTGTAAAAGGTTATATAAATTACAAAGAAAATTGTAATTATGAACTTGATTTTTATAAATATTAGAATAATACTTACTTATAAGAATATTAGCTTTTTCTAGAAAATTGTAATACTGATCATTTGAAAGATTGATTAAATTAAATTATATATAATATCTTGAAAAAATGACCATATGATTATAATTACAAATTTATAAAGTTAATGAATATTTTTATATAAATCTTAATAAATAATCTTTTTTTTTCAATACTAATCTATTGAAATACAAAAAATTAATATTAAATGATTAAGTACTTTTTAATTATATACTTAACTACTACTTTATAATGAAGAGATAAGCTGCTGAATTAATACTGAATTAACCTATTCTAATTATTTACTTCCATTTAACTTCAAATACTTACTTATTATTTTAAAATTCAAAACTAAAATCCTATTCAAAAAGAAAAATAAAAAATAAAAAAAAATAAATAAATAATTGTATTTGTATTAAAATATATTACAAAATCATAAAATTACCTAATGTGTGTGAAAAATTGATAATGATGAAATTTATTGGCAGTAAATTAAAATTTAAAAATAAAAATTACTAGTAATAAAATTAAAATTTAAAACTATTAAATTTATTAGTAATAGTTAAATACTAAAGGTAAATTCTAATTAAATTTTTACAATATAAATTAATTATAAGTTAAATATCTGAAATTTTTATTTTCAAAATAGTATGTGCTGGTATATTTGAATGAAAAAAATTATCAGTAATCTCTTATGAATATTAGCTACGATTTTAATATAAATAATTAATTACTACTGTTAAACATTAATTTTTATTAGAAAGTATTTAATATTATTTTATTATATAATGTAGGTTTTCTTTTTCATAAAATTTTACTATATTCTTCTAATTGATGAAAAACTTTCATTTGATTAATAAATAATATAGACTTTACTACTATATATTCCAAAAAACATCATTTTTTTTATGCAAATATTTTAGCAAATTTAATTAGCAAAATTATGTACCATGAAGATTAAAACTAAGAAATTAACTTCCAGTTGATTTTCTGAATCAGTTATTCATAAGAATAATTGTAAATCGAATTATTCACCTGATTTCATTTCTAATTCGTATCTCACTCAACATAAGAATTAATTATTAAGTATTCATTATATTTCATTATTTCATTAATTGATTATGTGATGATTTCATATGACACATTATGTCGGTGTTTTTGTTTATAGAAAATGTTCCTATAAAAATCGACCATTTTCGTTGATTACTTTCGGAAAAAGTCTGAATTAAAGAAGTAAAAAAAAAAAAGAGAATTAAAAAAGGAGAATGATTACTTTTTGGTATTGAAACACGATGTTCTTTTTTGTTTTTCTTTTACTAATAGAATATCCAAAAATATCGGTTGGTAGTTATGATCGTCAATGCATGAATCTGTCATGAGATATGGTCAGGTGTTAACTTGTGAATATGAACACGAGATACCTTTTCTAAAATTACCAATTGAGTTATCAATCAAAGAATTCCTAATGAATGTATTTTCAGGTGCAAATAATGATGGATGTAAATCCGGGAAATTTGCCAAATTTTGGTTTAACTATTCTTGAAAATTACACCGTCTGTTTGGAATTCGTATTACAATAAATTTTATTATTGGTAATTTGTCACGTATTCAAACAAACCAATGAAATGAATTTTTAATTAATTAAATTTTTTCTTTGAAGTTTATTTATTTTTATTTTTTAAAAAAAAAAAAAAAAGAGTATAATAATAGAACATGAAAAAAAATTATATAAATGAAACTTATGTCACATATGAGACATTAAAAAACCTTTTTAATAAATATTTAGTTAATTACAAAGAAGTTGAACATGTTCATGAAGGAAGGTCAGAACAGATTGCTGAAATAAGAGGGAGTAGGAAAGAACAAGCAGCAAAAGCTATGGTAGTTGACGCGGTTATTCAACAAGATCATAAATATTATCTTATAGTTTTACCAGGATCTAATAAAATTGATCTTGAATCTATAAGAGAATTTGTGAAAGCTGATAAAATTTCTTTTGCAAAAACAAAAATAATGAGAAGATTAACAAATTGTGATTCAGGAGCTATTCCTCCTTTCTCTTTTAATGAAGATTTAAATATTATTGTTGATCCTAAAATATATAAAAATGAGGAGATAGTTTTTAACGCAGGAAGACTTGACAGATCTATTTATATTTCTTCAAAGGATTATCGACGAATTCTAGAAAACGAGTATCAAGAAAAACCAATTGTTATTGAAATTTCTATTTCACAAGTTGAAACAAATTTTTCTGAAGGAAATGATTCACAACAATTAAAATTAGAGTAAATAGAAATATCAGATAGGGAAGCGAATAAAAAAAAGAAAAAAAAAACCTCTTCGAGATAACGATACATTAAATCACGTGAATTTCAATAAATATTTGTCATAAAGGCAGGTGACCCGCTAATCAAATGAAAAAAAATAAATTATTAGAGGTCTAAGTAAACCTTTAGATTTGTTACTTAAAGACAAATTTTTTTATGTTGTTTCATAGAATAAAATTCTCAATACATAATAGATTATATTTGTCTATTTTAATAAAAGATAACAAGGAAAAAAACTAAGTCAATTGGAGATTAAAATTTTATTTAGAATTACATATTATGGGACTGAATTGTTTGGAACACGTGGCTCAGTGATTGGAGATTTTACGACTAAAATACAATAAATAATGATGTCAAGAAACTTGGTAATGTTTAATTTTGACAACTAATTAAAAATCACGCAATTAATGTAATTTTAATATTGTTCAAAAACTATTATGGGTTTCTTGCGGAAGTTTTTTAGATTAAAAAATGAAGTTTAAAATTTGATGATATAAGTAAGCAAATAATGCATTGACCAAGTGGCCTCAAATATAAATTGTAATATATAAAAAAAAAAAAAAAAACATTTGGCGTACATTATATTGTAACAATGCTTTTTTTAAAAAAACTTGACACCTTGTGACCTTCTCATTTACCTTGTTTAGGAAACTAGAATTTGAGTTTTTTTTTTTTCGTGTGAGTTTTTATTTTTTTCTTCGCGTAAATCATAAGTTTATCTTTGTTGGGCGAATAAGATATTCTCTTATCTTGGACATCTTATGTTTATCTATCGTTGGACACTTTGATACAATTGATAACACAAATGTACGAATGCATCAAAAAAAAAAGCCTTTCCCTTTAAAAAAGGTAAAAAAAGAATTATAAAGAGGATAAAAAAGTAAAAATACTGACATATTTCTCAGTGTTGATAAAAATTAATACCGATCACCCAAATACTTATTCTCCGATAAGATGGTTATCACTGATAAGGATTTTCACAGATACAGTACATGGGAAGTTTCTTTTTAACAGGTTTTTTTTTTATTTTAATAAAATTACCTGGTATTTTTGGTATTTTATTTATGAAGTTTACATTAGAACAAGGATTTCTTTGTCGTAAATTTTAATTTATCCTTTTTTTAAAATAAAGAAGACTAACAAAGTGTTGGTCTTTTGATCAAAATTTCTGTAATTTCACAAGATTTTTAATTTATTTCTTATTAAATAAGGTTAGTTTTTATGAATTTTTCGCGCAACAAACTTTTTTAAAATAATTGTCACTAACTTCTTATTATTTATGTTTCACGACATTTATTTATTACATTTTTTGTCTCTTTAAGCGCGTTCGTTATCTTTTCATATTTTAGCCTCAAACTTTTTTAATCAAAAAGGTTCAAGTCTCTTTGCAAGTTTATTTACAAAATTAGTAAAGTGGCGGCTTAGTTTTAGTTTAAAGCAATGATCTACGAAACCTTAAAATGCATAGAAATTTCGCTTAAATTTACCCGCAAAGAATCAACTAGAATTTTTATCACAAATTGCCACGTTTTTTTTAAAAAAAATCATTGTTCCCGAGTTTTTATCGTTGTTTACATTATTTTTTAGTCATTCTTTTTTCTTTATTACTTTCATTTTTCATTTTCATTACGGTAAAATATTTCACCTTTATTTCACTTGACGTGTGTGTTTCATTTTATTTAACTTCCATCCTATTTAAAGTAAAGTGTCATTTAATATGATTAACAATCTGTTTATATTTCTTTTATCATAATGCATTTAAATTTGTAAAAAGTTAAATTAATTAAATTTGTGATAACTAACCTTTTTTTTTTTCTTTTAGACTTTAAAAAAAATAATGTAGCGCAGAAATAATCACATTTTCATAAATTTCATAATTTTCACACACACAACACTACGTTACAATAAAATCTCCCACCCTCAACATTAATTTTGGTAATAAATATGTATCAGCTGTTTAAACTTTGATGCATTTCATTTTTACACTGCCTTAATAAATTATTACTTATAAAAACCTTTTTATTTCGACTAAATTTTTCACTACCTTTTTCAAAAAAAAAGAAAAAAAATAAAAATTATTTCTTGGTACTTTTCATTAAGTCAAAAAAAAAACTCTCGTTAATTAAAAATCTTTAGAAATAAGACGAGTTCATTTTTTTTTATTATTCCTTTCCTTGCCTTTTTTTTTTCTTTGTAAATAATTTTTTTTTTTTATGTCGTCGTCGTAAATAATAATAATAATATTTATTAATAATATATATAAAATTTCCTTTTTTTTTTCTTTTATAAAAATTTATATTTTCTCTTTAATAATTTCAAGTTCGCTTTTAAATTTAAAACGTTTTCCAAACTTTCGAACTACCCTAATTTCTTTTTTTTATATTTTTATTTTGTATAAAACCTATATTTAAAAATATCAGTTTTTTTTCCTCCTTTTGTATATATTCCCGTTTTATTTTTCTCTGTACACAACATATATATATATTCCCACTACAAATTCTAATTTCTCTCATTCACGAAAANAAAAAAAAAAAAAAAAATATATATATATATATTAATTTAATAAAAANATAAAAAAAAAAAGTACTTTTACTCAAAATATATTATATTAAAAAAGAAAAAAAAACAAAACAAAAAGATGGTTCTCTTTACTCTAAACAGCTTCGAACAAGAACCCACGACTACTTCTTCAAATACTAGTATTCCACAAAATAATAATCATCATTTTCGAGATTCATCCTCTGAAACTTCTGATAGTGATGAATTTTCAACCACACCATCTTCACCTATTACACCAATGTCTCCAAATAATGACACTCTTATTAATAATACTACACCAAATATGCAACGTCGTGCCTCGGAATCAATAACCGAAGCTATTCAATTCAAAAAATTACCTGTGAGAAGATATACTTTACCTAGTCGAATTAATCCTTTTGGATTGATTGGAAATACCTCAACTAAATTCTGGGGAGCTGGACGAGATTCTTCTGTTCAAGTTGCTATGGTAAGTTTTTAACTAGTTGAAAATGATTTTGTTGATCATATTAATTTTTGGTTCTTTCTAAATTCTTATGAATTTTTCATTTTCATTAAATAGGATAATGTTCAATTCGGCTTGTAAATATTATTATTATGGATTTTATTGTTATCAATGGTTGTATGAGAAATTTCTTTTTTTTTTTTTTTACTTTTCACAATCAAAATTATATTTTATTGTTACCTTAATTTTACTCAAAAATGAAAAATGAATAAAAATGGTATTATTTTCAAAAAAAAATATATTATATATATATTGAATACACGTATTCAATGTTTTTTGTCTGTTTTCTTTTGTAACGTCCGTTCTAAAAATTTTAATGTGCGGTTCTCCATAAACGTATTAGCTTGCATATTTAAAACTGCCCGTTTTTTTTTAGATGAGTAGATGACTCTATATTTGTATTTGGTATACTGACGTATTGCTGCATCTGTATGTACGAAGGAAATCTTATTATAACACGTTTTTTTCTAACGAAAAATCAGTTATGCAATATTTTTTTCTTTAAATTTTAAAGAATTACGATCTTCATATGTTATCGGATCTTTTTCAACGTTTAATTAACCTTTACTTAATTTAATAAATAATGGTTGTTTTTTTAACGAAAATTGAAAATTTTAACCATTTATGATTTCCAACATAAAAACGTGATTTATTTATTCTCTGGGATAATACATGGTTAAATTTTTTTAAACGTATATTGATAATCAAGGGATAGATCAAAAGCTTTCATATGTAAGTTTCACCATCATCTTCAACCTAATTTTCTAGATTATTGTGTGGAATTAATAAAAGGACAAAATAGATAGTGTTAAACATTTTATACAACACTAAACATATAATTATGTAATACTACAAGACCGAAAGAATTTTTATTCTTTATTGATTATAAACTACAAAAACTTTTTTTAATTCCACTATAAAAAGTAAAAATGTTGATATAATAAAACTAAGAAAAAAAAATGTATATATATATATATATATAAAATAAACAATAACGCAAAGCTAAAAATACGAAAACGAATATATATGTATGTATATATTTGCGTTATAAAAAAAATATGATCTTGGGAGTTGAAAAATTTTTATATATGAAGAAAAAAAAAGATTAATGCGTGGTTAGGAGTAAAAAATGGAATAGTAGGAAATAGGAAGAAAATTCACGATGAAAAGGAAAGAATAAAAATTCACAAGCACAGTATTGTAGGAAGAAGGCGAGACAAAAAAACTATACAAGAAAAAAAAAAATAAACTGTCCATTTTTTTTTTAAAAAAAAAGAAAAAAGTTAATATACAAGAATAACCCTCCACGGCAAAAAAATGGCTCAATCGGCCATCCGAAATGTTCTAAAAAGTATTAAGACTAATTTATTATTATTATTATTATATTATTATTCTATATACTATTTCGTCTTACCCAAGTTCTTTTTTGAGTAAGACTTGATTTTGAGCTCTTATTTGCTATAGGGCTAGATTTATTAGAGCTTTTAATAGTGTCCTTGTCTTTACTATTACTTATTGTTCGAACTTTACGGGTATTCATAACCCAGAACCCTCCACTACCACCAAAAGGTCCATTACGTTTTGGCCTTCGAAGTACGACACTACGTACACGTCGCACTCGATCTGTAACATCAACCATTGTAGATGGTGGTGGCGTCCATTTGAATGCCGTAGGAAATGAACCGGGTATGTCTAAATCATCATCGTCGTCGTCTATATAATAATCATCCATAATATGACTACTATCCGATTCTTCTGTAAATGTTTTAATTTTAGAATCTTCTGAATTATTAAATGTTCGAGTTAAATTATCATCTTGTATATCACTTTCTTGATCTTTGGTTGAGGTCACGTCGTTATTGACAGCATTTCCTCCTTCCTTTATTGCATAGTTTTCATGAGCAGTGTGTCCAGCACGTTTCAATCTTTCGTTTGTAATCCGCCGTCGCAGCAACAAAGCAGGATCTTCCTCATTACCTTCTTCCCCAGATAAACTATCATCATCATCACTAGTATCAAAATCTACAATTTCCCATTCATCGCTTTCTTCACTGTATTCCTCATCCTCAAATCGGCCGACTGTCGATCTTGAACCCCAACGTCCACCTGTCAAAAGGCGTCCACCTCGTCTTCCTAAATTCAACACACCTTCAGCTCCCTCTCTCCACCATTTCCTTCCATTCCCTGCTATTCCCTTTTCTGCTCCTTTCCACGTTACGGCCTTCATTTTAGGGCCGGTACGAAATTTGACGTTTTTTTTTTTACCGTCCTCCAACATCCCAATTCCTCCATCTTGTTGATCCATATCGATAGTACCATAACCACCATACCCGTTTGCGATAATACCAAAAGGTTGTCCGGGTTTTAATAGTTCAACCATACGAATCACTTGGCGTCCAGCTACTTCACATAACCATGCATCTAAGACCAAGGATCCGAGAGTGAATAAAAATGTCCAGTACATCAAATTCATAAAAGTTCGAGTCGTACTCGTTACTGATCTAGGTGTTTGTATATTACTGGTGGTTTGGAGCGATTCGGACATAAAGGAATGAGTGGCATGTAAGAAAGGAAGGATGAGTGCACGTGTAAGAAGACGGCATTGTTGTGCAAAATCATCTAAATCTGGAACATCCGAACTTGGATTGTTTATCAAATCATCAGTAGGAACTCTATATTGAATTCCATCCAATGCGTCACCTTCATCTTGTGGAAGTTCTGTTGTTAATCCTTCAATGAGACTTTCTAAACCCGTCATACTATCGTTGAAAGAATTTAAACTTCTTAAAAAGTCATCTTTATTACTTCCACTCTTAGTACGTTTATGTTTCCTTGGCCATCTGCCTTCTTTTTCTGCACTTTCAGGTCTTAAAGCATTATTCATTTCAATTGGTGGTTCTTCAAATTCATCATCATCATCTTCTTCATCCTCGTTATCACCATACATTTCATCTAATTCTCTATTAATTTCATCAAAATCGATAGATTCTACGCTAATATTGGAAAATGCACGATCTTTCTCTCGACCTTTAATTGGAGTGTCAACAGCTTTTGTGGCTTCAGAAAGTAAAGACGCTATATTGCCAAGCATACGATCCAAAGGTGTATCCTCACCGCAAGATTCGTTATCGTCGTCACCTTCTTCACAATTTTCATTGATAGTAGGAAATTCATTAACTTTATAAGGACGTATTGAAGGAGATCCAGGATTTGAATCAAGCTTATTCCTTGATGACGTACGCGACAAAGAAACTGGGGTATAAGCTGGTGAAACTGTACGAGATCCAGGGCGTGAAGGGTTTCTCGAAGGTGCACGAGAAACTGTTCTGGATTGTTGTTTTGGTACTGTTCGAGGCATTGAATTGATCGGTAGAATTGACATTGGTGGAGAGAATTGATGTTCTTCAGTTGATGATAACTTTGAATTCTTTTCATTTTCAGATGCGGTCTCCTGTTGTTGTTGTTGTTGTTTAGCTGCAGCTAATTTGGCAGTGTTTGCGGCATCTAATTGTTTTTTGACCTCGCTTGATGCTATGATATTTTCGGTAAGAGCCTATACACAAATTTTTTTTTAAAAAAATTAAACAAAAATTGGCATAATCAAGTATACATAATATTTTTAATAAGTTTATATATCATACCTTCATGGTAACAACTTGTTTCATAACTTCTTCACTGGATATGGTTTCTTGTTTGTCTTGCATTTTTTTGAGAACAATTTGAATACTAAATTATAAAAAATATAAAGCATATTTAAGATATATATTTTGTTTTTTTTTTAATAATAAAGGAAATTTTAAGATACATACTCTGATAATTGGGATCTCAGATCATGCATGGCAAAGGTTTGATCACTAAGGATACTTTGTAATGATGATACAAGGGATTCTAATTGCGTCATCTAAAAAAAAAATTTTTAATTTTTTGATGTTAAACATTTTACATCTCATTGTCATGTGAAACTTTTTTTTTCTGTTCTTGTATCGAAACTTGCTTGGTTGACAAACTTGTTGTTAAACCATGAAAAAGTCGAAAAATTTTAAATTTGTCACCAAGCATTGATAAAATTTGGCACGTACTCGGGCAGGATGGCTTACCTTATCAAGCACCTCGCCATCTTTTTCCTTTTTATCACCACCATTAGCTTTTAAACATTCAGCGTTAAGTACTTCACGACTTTTTTCAAGTAATTGTTCTATACTTAATTCATCCCATTGAGAACATTGAGAATATGGAGGTGGTGGATTTAGTGAGCCTGGAGAAGGAGGTGTGTCTAGGTCGTCTTGCTTGATTGAAGTAGGTTTGCTATTTAAGTCATTTATAGAGAAATTTTCCTCTTTTGGTTTCGAAATGACATCGTCTTCTAAGTGAACTACTTGAGTCTCCGGGATGATGACCTCTGTAGACATTTTTTAAAAATTGTGATTATAAGGAGATTTTTAATTTCGTCTTGAACTATATAATAAATTTTTCGCGCAGCGAAGATATAACCGTGGCGTGGTTTTTTTGAGTGGTTTTACAAATGGTTACTAATATGTTACAAACTTCACACAAATACGTAGTTTGTTTGCGGCTCGCGCTTTTTTCAAGAATAAAATATAAAAACTAGATATAACTTGCGAGCAAGAGTGAAGTATTTATTGGTTTTTTTTTTATTATATGTACGTATATTTATTTTATATACCGAGTGTAAAATATATTGTGTGTGTTTATCTATATATGACCCCCTCTTCAAATGAGCAAAGAATAGGGGATTCTAAATAAAAGTTTTTTTTCTTTTGTAGACAGTTTTAAAAGGTTGGTTTGTATCTGTTAAAGAAGACAGTAAACCAAAACCTTGAAGACAGTCAGAAAGAAAGTAAAGATGTTTGATGGATGAATGAACAGGGTTAAAAAAAGAGAAAAAAAAAAAAAAAAAAAAAGAAAAAATATGTCGGGGATTTAATATCACAGTAGATTACGTTAGTTTGTAACAGGAAAATCTTAATTTGGCCATAGAGGCGTGATTTTAACATGAAAATAGGAATAATCATCTCATCGTGTTCCTGACGGCATGATCTCACGGCCAAAATAGATACCGATTTTTAATATAATTATAATTATAACTATTCAAATACTATATATCATTCATTGTATAGAATAAAAAAAAAAAATTTTTTTTTTATTATGAAAAAATATTCTGATTTTGTTTCGGATTAGGTGACTTCATCAAAAATAGAGACATGTGCAGAATGATTAAACTAAACTTTAAAGTTTAAAGAGCAACACAATATAAAAAAAAAAAAAGAAAAAAGAAAGAAAAGGTAAAGAAAAGCTGGCCATGTCGGGTAGTAGCGTATGTAACTCTGATGTACAATCAATTGTACAAACAAGCAAATTGTCAGCCACAAGACAGATAAAGAAGATTACGTACAGAGGTTGCAGGTAAGTCTGTGTGTTTGTTGGTTGGGGTTTAGTCTAAGTAATGCTGGATATATATGATACCTGCGCGGATTTCTATAATTATAACAAAAAAAAAAGATCAAAATATTTCTATATCTTTATCAAATTAATCTTAAATCACTATCTAGCTTTATAATGGATTTTTAACCATATAATCATACTACATTCTTGCGTAATGCACGTTAGGAGAATATGTAACAACGTGCATTCAAAAACTGCTTGGTAATTTGGCATGGTGAAGTGGGGGTAAAAAAAAAAACCTTTCGTTTCATTTTGATAAGCTAAAGTCAATTTATCACATTTACACAGTATTCTGGGGAGTGTGAACTATGCATCGAAAAATTTCAAAGTGGGGGAGGGAAGAAAAAAAAAGTACAACATTATAGAGGAAATTTTAAAAAGGTTAATAATTATAGCACATCGGGTGATAATTATTGAGTTATACCTAAAATAGATGTGTTTACCTTTTAATGGTTTGTTTTGGTGCGATTGTCTCATGAAAGTGTAACTTTTTTATCCAATTTCTCATGTTCGTCAGATGAAAAACAAAAAGAATGCAACCCATTCTTACCCAATTTAGTCATATTGTATTATTTTTATTTAAGATGATGATGGGTTTTTTTTTATTATTCCTTAAAGTGTTACGATGTACATGTTGTTCCATTATTCTCTGATTGTATCTATCGAATAATAGATGATTATAAGTCGACTAGAGAATTGTTTAGAGATAGTAAACAAGGCGCAAAGGAAGCAAAAAGACAATGGATTTTATAATTAATAGCAAGTAAAATTTCTCGTTTGTTATGTTTATATGCCGCGAACAAATTGGCTGAAAAGTACTTCGTTTAAAAAATTTTAAATGAAACTTAATCGGAAATCTGGTTATGCGATAGAATCTTAGAATTTAATTAAATTTTGAATTACAGGTCATTTAATTAAATTTTTTAATTAATAAAAATTGTATAAACTAAAATTATTGTTGTAATTGCTGATCGACGCGACATATTATTTTTATTTATTTTTTTTTTACGCGAACCTCATCAATTAAAAAATCCCAAAAGTTATTACAAATTACAAATATTTGACCTCCCCTTTTTTGTCCTATATTACCTGTATTTCTTTTTATCACTTGACATATGTTGTTGTTTATAACCAAAAAAAAGATCTTTGTTTTTTGACATTTGATTTTTACAAATTAATAATTAAAAAAAACATGTTTATTTTTTAAAAAAATAAATAAATTATAATGTCTACCATAAGGGAAGTGTGAAATTCGGTCATGAATTAAGATTAATAATATTTCCATGCCTAAAATAGTTGATTTTCAGCTGAATATTATAAATGTATGGTTACGCATGGTAAAGTATTCTTCTTTTCATTGAAAAATTCCAATAAAGAATTTTTTTATTATTAATGATATCATTATCACAAAATGTGCTACGTTCTAAATCTATACGTTCCAAATGTGCAATTTGTGATAACAAATTTCGTACTTTCACGTGAACATACTTTTTTTATATTATAATTTTAGTAGTAAATATTCATTTATTATTTTCCTCAGTTACGGGATTAGTGCTGGTTAAAATTTTAATAATATAATTATCATTACTTAAATAACAAATATCTATTTTAATTGCATATTAAAATTAATCAAAAATATTTACTAACTGAAATACTTGAAAATATATTTATTTTAAGCATTTGAAATTTCTTATATTTAATATACTGGAAATTTTGATTTTAATTACTAGGTGTTTTAAGAAAAAGTAATATAACAATTCTATTTTTTATTAATATCTTACATCAGTTACATGTAGATTTATATGCTAAATTGGTAATTTAATACTCATTCTTTTTTAAATATATGAGCAGTATTTTATATAAGATAATTTATTTATTTTACAATAAATTATAGTATAATTTATATAAAATAATAAATAAAAAAATTATTACATATCACTTATGATAATACTTCAGTTATTAGTATTATTATTTATTATAATATATATATTAATTTATATTTATAAATACCTAGAAGGATATACGAGTTCAACAATCCTATTGAGAGCTCCGCCTCACGTGACCTTTGCGCTTTATCTCAATGGAAAGACAGGATACACAGGGTTATTAAGGAGGGACATAGAGTAGGCGATATTGTGGTTAGAAAGGTTGGTAAATTAGCTAAATTAACAGAGGGTATGTATAACAGCACTTTGTACGAACAATTGGATTTAAAGTTAGATTTACAAGAAAATTTATTAAGTAGATTAGTTAGTCATTTTGATTCATCACAGGTACAAGGTCAGGAAGTTTAGATAATGATTAAGGACAGTCATTGGTAACAAGCCTCCCTTATGAATCTTCTCTTCGCGTGACAAGTTATGCTTCTGATAGAGGTATATTCGTGATTTATCTTTCGTAATTATGTATTCTTTTTAGAACTTCAATAATTATAATAAACTCGATTAACTTGTCTTAAAAAAAAAAAAAAAATACCTAAAAGGATATATATATAAATTCACTGTTCTACATGTCTTGCTGCAAGTTGTAGAAGTCATCAAAAAACTTCAGGATTTTACCAATTATTCACTAATATTCTTTTTGGATCTTCATTTTATAAAAGAAAGGAAGAAAAATATTACATCCATTCTGAATATACAATGTATCATATACAGTAACTTCCCTTCTATAATTTCATAAATGAACTTTACATAAGACAATATATATGTAGATTATATACTTCAGAATAAATTAATCACTTATTTATTAATCCATATAATACTTAGAAATCTACCTTTCAATATTTATACCAATAGTTTCATTTCTAAGAATGCAGAATCATACATAAATAAATATCAGTTGGATTAACAATAATTACTGAAAGATTTAATTTATTGCAATCTGACAAATTGGCCTTCATTCACAAAAGTAGAACTAGGTATTATCTTTATCACAATTTTAGCTATTTCTTTTAATTTAATATTTAATATATATACAGATAGCTAAGTTTCTATTAATATTTTAATTAGTGTTATTTATTTTAATAATTATAATAGTAGATACATATTTAAATGTGTTAATTGTTCTTTTATTTTAGCTATAAATAATTTAATTATGATTAAAATGCTTAATAGTTAAACTAATCAAAATCAAAGGATATGCTGATATAGAAAAAAATAACCTAGCCAACATGCTTGCTAAAAAGAGCCTTAATGATAATTCATATCTAGGAAAGTGCCATTTTTACAATTTCTATCACTTCAATTACCAACTCTTATAAGACTTGAGATCAATAAAGCAGCCTATTAGATTCTTTGTTAAATTTCTTTATAGTATTTCTGTAGTTGCTAACTGATCTATTTACTACTTTTTACAATCACAATATATACAACTGCACTTATAATTTTATTCAATGAAATTAAGATTGTTTACTTAAATCTTTTTAAAATCCTACGATAAGTTTCAGCAATATGAAATTAATATAATTTTAGCAGAATTTTAGCAGTTTTAGCAAATAGGAGTTTCAGTATTTTGGTAAAGTTTTGGCAAAAATTTTACTATGATTTAATATATTATTCAGCATTTTTTGTATAAGTTTTGACAGTTATTAAGAAGGTTTTAGCAGATAACTTTAAATGAAACTACTTTTACTACTTGTAATAATACCTTATATTTTTATTTTACTATTCACAAAAGTTTTGTTAAAAAAATTAAAATTGTTAAACCTTGTGCTTTTTATACTTAATATCATAAAAGAGAAGGATTCTCTTATGTTCAAACTTAGTGAATAATTAGACAAAAATCAAAAATATGATTATCAAAAATCTTATTTTATTCATCTTCTCATAATAGCCTTTTAAAAGATTAAATGATTTTAACTCTATTTATTTACAATTTTTTTTGACCATAAATCATTTGCAGATGAACATGAACAGGATACTTTTGTATCTTATATATTTTATTCTATTTACAAAAAATTGTCATTTTGCTTTCTTTTTTAGTTTACATACTCTAAGTGCATTTCTTTTCAAATAATAAACAAGGTTTACATCTTTCTTATATAGGTATTTTACTATTTCATATAATTTTTATATAATTATCTTCTTAAAGATTAGGAAACTACTTATTTATTCTTCAATCATTTTATCTAACTGGTAGATTCTCTTAATCATAAATTCAATCACCAGGTATATTATTATATTAGTCAATTATGAATTAAACTATCTGATTAAAGATTTTACTATGCATTCTTTTAGTATTTTATATCAGTGACTATTAGCAGTAATATGCTTAGAAGGCTTCCAATGACTTTTGGTTGAAATTGAAAAACCTATTGGAAGATTTTTCATTTTGCCAATTAGAACAACTAAATGTTTGCAAAGAAAGAACTGATTGGTCAAAAAATATGGATAAGAACATATTCATTTTTGCCTATCTGTTATATACTTATTCTAATTAATAACAGTTTTTGATGCTAATTCTCTCCAATTAGTTTTAAAATCCTTTCATCATGAAGGTAGTATATGACTATTATATAAAAGATAATACCGATCTAGTTGCTGTGGAATTACCTTACAAACAATTATATAGCAAAGTAGATCTAGCCTTGGCCTGGCAAATTTATATAAGTAATCACGTTTTAATATTTTCCAATGTGATTCTATAAACATTGTTGTTTTGTAAATAAGAATACCAGAAGATGTACAACATGTCCAAAGAATAAAATAAGATCAAGAATACCAATTCTTCTATAAATATGTCTACATCATTTCTAATTTATTATTGTAACAAAATTGGAACATATTTTTGATGCATCGAATCCAAATTTCCTTTGAGTCTATTATAAACTCTTTATCAGCTGTTGGAATTAGCATATGTAGATGAAAATGCTATTCTATTCGTTGAATAATTGCATCTCTATGATCCTTTAAGTAAAGAATTTTTGATAAATTTTGATGTTTGGATTTTGTCTGTATTATTTCTGTATTATCTGTATTATTAAAAAATTTAACAGATTGAAATACAATTGGCTGTCATTGAGAATCAATAACTGAATATTATTTATGTACTTCTTGAGTATTATATCAAATTTGAGTTGCTTGTTTTCTGGATGATAAATGTTGCTCAACAGCTTATTTCACATGCCACAAACATAACTGAATGTATACTTTTGGCCAAATAGATGTTATGGCATTTAGTTGTGCCATATCTTTATCAGTTAAAAAGTATTTGACATCATTAATAACATGTATCTTAAGTGCTGCAAACTATCCTGCCAGTATTTTGGTTATTAGTCAATTTTTTTCAGTTGCAATAAGAAGGTATGATAATGGAAAAGCAATTTTATCAATGACATCTATTATTCCATAAAGGTCATATTTTAAAGTATTTGTATTATAAGTTGCATCTGTTACAACTATTTCAAATGCATTTCATGAAAGTTTGGAAAGAAAAGATGTAATAAAAGCAAAGGATTTTACAGGTTCTGTAATTTCAAAAATAATTAAATAATTTTTTTCTTGAAGAAAAAGTTGAGTAGATATACTTTTATTATTATCCCATCAATATTTCAACATTGTTTGACAATTCCACCAGTAATATACTTGGCCTTTAGTTAATAATTCATAACCTGGCAGTTGTTGTTCTTTAATTTCACTATATATTTTTGAGACATTTTGCTTTTTATTAGCAATAATAAATTATTTTATACTATTACTAGTATTAGTCTGATCTAGACGAGAATGTAAAAGATGACTAAGCTTTAAGAATGTAAGTCAATTTTCATAATCAATTTTTATGACAACTAATCCTTTACAATTATGGCAAAAAATTCTTGGATCACTATCATGCCATTTGGATATATTTTTAACCTTTTTTGAACATTTATCTAATTCTGCATGCATATTACACCAGTAAAAAAATGTTATTATCTTTTGTCATTGTATTTTTTGGCATGATATATATATTGATATCCATCTCCTTTCGAAATTAAAGCAATAATTTGATTTGCAACTTTTTGACATATTTCTTCAATAGGATATCTAAGTCTTTAGTCAAAGAGTCTAAAAGTAAAGTTTTCTCAACAGTAAATTGAATATTATTCTCTTCTAAGATATTTGTTTCATCTTATGTTCATAAATAATATTAGGAAGTTGCTGAAGTAATATGCCATTTTCTTTATGAGTTACAAGAGTATTTACAATATTTTGCTTACATTTTTGCTATTTGTAAGTTCCAGTTCATTCTCTATATATAATCTTTACAAATAGACATTATATCATTATTTACACTTAAAAACTCATATTTTTCTTTTGTTTTATGGCACCCTTTGCAAAAACTAGAGTTAATAAGATCTTCTGACATTATTGAATGTTATACAAATACTTATGAGAAAAGACTAGGTAATTTTAATGGTAAAAAAATATCTCAAATAATGAGACAACTGGCAAAGTTGTAGATACAGATACACAGTATAGTTTTTAGAAAAACAAAAAAATATTATTATTTTTAGTTTACAAATATAAATGCAGATCATATACTCTATATGGGGTATGTCTAAAGCGAAGCAGAATCACATGATTTTCGTAAAATTTTTGGCTGGAATTATGGCATTAAAAATTATGCATATGACAAATAACAGGTGTTTCACCTATTGAAAAAATTTGAAGTCTCTACTTCTTGTGACACAAGAGTGACAGATATTCACCATGATCACGTGATTCTGCTCTACTTTAGATATTGGAAATTTTGCATAACCCAAAATTTTAATTTTTAGGAGAAATAAAATTGCCTTTTTTGAATTGTATAATATTACCTAAGATTCAAATAAGGAAATTTTGGCCAGCGTTATAAAATTTGGGCAAAATTAAATATGTGATGAATAGCATGTGATAATTAATAATTATTCAGCACGAAGTGCCAAATAATTATTATATTGGGTAAATCAAATTTAATTAGTTGATTTTGAGATCTGTAAGATCCCAATAAAGTATACTGAAAAATGTATAAACTAATATATTTATAATTAAATTTTAATAGTAAGTTATCTTAAATTATAATGAAATTATACTTAATTTTTACATTTATATTTAATAGATATCTTAAAATATCAAAATGGATACTAAAAACCTCCTTAAAATTAATTTAATAATATTTTAAGTATATTAATAACTATTATTAATTTAATTAAAATTTAAGGAAAAATGTANTTGGTGANANGGTCNCNATGGTGATCTGATAAATCANNTGATTTTTAACNAATTAAATTTTTATTGATCATTTTTAAATGTTTTGTTTACACAAGATGTATTGATTTTTTTACTTTTGCTTTTTTACTTAAAAAAACTTCACTGATATTACTTTTTGAAATACTATTTAACAAAACTAAGCTTAACTTTTTCTAAAAATAAATACTTTTAAAGTTTTTATAAGTGTTGAATCATATATCTATTAAATTTTCAAATAATATTTATTTATAAATTCTTTTTTTTGTTCAGTAATTTAGAGTGTAATTTAGGCACTTTGCTAATAAGTAAATTGCATTTAAAAAATTAAGTAAAGTGGTTCAGCGAGGTCAAATTTACTTACATACAAATTTTCATCAAAGTTGAGTAAATTCTTACTTGTGGAGTACGACCATTTGTTTGTAATGATACTAATTTGCAAAAGTTTTTTTTCCATTTTGTATCTTTAGAGTATATTTTAGGCACTTTGGTAATATGTAAATTATATCCAGAAAATTAAGTAAAGTTGTTCAGCGAGATCGAAACTACTTACATACAAAGTTTTATCAAGTTTAAGTAATAACTCATAGAGTTTGAGCATTTTTTTGTAATTATATAAATTCATGAATTCTAATAAAATTTAATGTAAAGCCATAAAAATTAAATTAATTATTATATGATAAATTAAGTAGATATTAATAACTAACATAATACAGTTAGTATATATTTTATACTTAAAATATACTTAAATGGGCAAAATTTAAGGATATTTTATGAATTATTTTTATATCAAATATGGATAATTTAAGATTTATTTAAGTAGATTTTTAGTATTATTTGTAAATATAATTATCTTATAAGGAATATACTGAAATTATACTTATATAATGCTTACAAGATACTTAAATACATATTTAAATATCCTTAATATTCAGTATATTTTTAGTATATTTTCAGTATACATTTTTTTTATTGGGAATTAAATAAAAATCAAATTTGATTCCCAATATAATAGCTACCTTAGGTAGTGTCAGTTATTCAGTTCGAAGTGCTAAATGAGTGATTTATCTGGTGTTACATGATTTTTGCGTAATAAACTTTTTACTTTTAAAGTTAACGTGTTTTTAAGCTTTTTTTTATAAACTTTTTTTTAAAATAAACCAAATTTATTTTTTTCAATGGAGAATACAAATTTTAATAATGTAAGATAAATATTTAAACATATTAAAACTACAAATTATTGAATAAATTCTTTAGTCTTTTAAACCAAACAGCTGAACTATNGTTATTTNAGGTCACAATNNATCAACTGGAGTGCGAAATTATCTTAAAATACCAAAGGAGAAAAAAAGAAATATTCTTAACTGAAACTACCACTAATAAAAATGTATTNGAAGATAAAGAGTTATTTATATTTTTTATTATTTAAAATTTTACATATTAANNTGTTCAATTTAAATTACANTCACCCAATGATTGTTTTAGCAAGNCTTCACAATTATTAAACAAAAATAAAAGCCCATTGCAATTTCTGAATCAAATACAAATAAGAAAAAAAGAAAGACAATTATTATAAATAAAAATTATTATATAAATTATTTTGTCTATAATTAATTAGTTTATTATTATAAACATTTTTATTGTATTTTTAATAAACAAATAATGTCTGATACACAATTTTTTTTACCTGATACATAATTTTTAGTGCCTGATACATGATTTATAATAACTATCAACAATTATGAATAAATCACGTGATGCTGGATAAATAATATTTATCACATTGAAAAAATTTTATCTCTAGAATAAATAGTAAAAATGGAAAACTACAGTGTAATGTAAGGGGTGATAACTTATTATATAGTATAAGTCACGTGATATAATAAATTACGTGACAGGGGTGGTAATGTATCATTATGGTGATAAATTACTTTTTTTTAAAATAAATTAAAATTTAAAATTTATTAAATTTACTAATAGTAATTAAAATTAAAAATTCATTAAAAGTAAATTATAAACTATTAAATTTATCAATAATAACTAGTTACTACCCATTACTTTGTAATGGGTTTTAATTTAATTCTGGCTAGAATTATAAGTATATATATTAATTTTCTTTTTTGAAAATTTGCATAATCTTGTGCTACTATTTAATCCAATTTTTGTAGGAAATAAAATTTCCTTTTTTGAAATTTGTATAATGTCACATGATAAAGTTACACAATTGTAAAGCATTTATTTATACAGTTAATCTAAAGGTAATGATTATACAACAAATATTTTTAATTATATAGATTAAAACTAAAATTTATTTTTGGTAAATTTTAATTAAATTTTAATCTTATATAATTTATAAAAATGTGAATTGCTAAATGTCACCTAATCATCTAGGTGTTTATCATTTGGATGATCATTGCCTGCGTTCTTTTTTTCAAATATGTCACATGATATATAGGCTGATTTTTTTAACTTAGTTAATTTTTGATCAGCTAAACTTAAATTTTATTTTAATAAAAATTTTTTTTTGCAAACATATTTATTCAAAATAATTTTATCTAATAAAATTTTTTAAATTTTAAAAATCACACATTTACAATTTTATTTATTTTTAATGAAGAGATACAAATAAAAGAAACAATAACAATAAATAAAAAAGATATAATGATCAAGAAGAAAAATGCTAATAAAAAAATAAAATAATAAAGTAGTAATAGAAAGTAATAGTAGATGAAAGGGAGTAAAAAGAAGTAATAAAAAATGATAGGAGATAAAAAGAAGTGATGAGAAATAAAAAGAAGCAATAACAGATAAAAAGAATTAATAAGAAGATGAAAAGAAGTGATGGGAGATGAAAAGGAGTAATAAAAAGTAAATAGAAGAAAAAAAGAGATAATGAAAAATGAAAAGATGGAATAAAAAATGATAAAAGATGAAAAAAATGGAATAATAAGAAGTAATAGAAGTGAAAAATGATGAAAGACAAAAAATAAAAAAATGATCATGATAGGAGGTTGGGTAGCAAAAGATAATGATAGAAAGCTAAATAAAAATAAAACTATAAAGTAAAAAAAAATGAAGTTAGTAAAAAATGAAATATAAGATAGAAACAATAAAAAAAAATAAATAAAAAATAAAAAACATACCTTTATTGATTGTAAAACTGAAAGAATTAAAAAATCTAAAAAAAAATAAAATAAAATTAGTGAAAAATAAAATATGAAATATGAAACAGAAACAATAAAAACAATAAAAAAAAAAATAAAAAAAAAGTAAGAAATGAAACGTAAAGTGAAAAACAACTAAACCTTAATTGCAGAACTGAAAAGACTAAAGGACCTAAAAATAATAAAATAGAGTTAGTAAGAAATAAAGTGTAAGAATATAAGTTAGAAATAAAATAAAAGAAAAGAAGAACTGAGAAAATGAATCTATATTGAAAACAAAGATTTGATGATATACAAATAAATATGACGTGATCATATGGCCAATCAAAAATATTAAATCTGTCACCTGATCAAAAACTTAGGTGACAATCACTCAGGTAACAATCATCCAGGTGATGTTTAGCAATTTTCTTTGTTTTTAATTTATTAAATTTTTTATATATTAAGTTTATATTAATTTTCAATTACCTATATTTTATTTTAAAATTTATAATTGTTTTATAAACTTTCATATTTATATTAAATTAAAAATAATAGATTTAAATTTTTAAAGAAATTTTTTTTTAATATTTTAGATATAAGTAAAAAATAATCTAATTGGTTTAATATTTTATTTTTTGATTACTTTTAAATATCTCTATTTGAACAGTTATAAAAAAATATAATTTATTATTTTTTCTTTATATTTATTATTTTAAATAAGAGAATTAATCTAAAATTTAATTTACAATCAATTATTTCTATTTGATTAACTTTTATTATTATTATATATATATTTTTATTTTATTTTATATGTGATAAATTAATTGTTTTACTAATATTTTTTTTATTTTTATATATTTATACAGTATAAAAAAGTAAAATTATTTATTATGATTGAATTATTTATTTTTATATTTTATAAGTAATTTTTTTTTTTTTAAAATAATTCAGTAATTTTATAAATTAATTACATAAATTCAATTAAAAAGTTTTTTGATTATTAAATATATAATAATTTTAAAAAAATAAAAAAAATAAAATTTTATGTAATATTTATAAATTAAAATTAAAAAAAATATATTAATAATTAAATCTTTAAAAATTATCAATTTTTTTACTTAATTTTGTTAAATAAATATAGTATTGGAAGTCTATATTTAAATTATATAATATTATTTTAATTTTTCATTACTAATTATATATTATATAATTTAAAATCAGATAATAAAAAATTAAAAATTTAATATAATAAAAGAATTATTATTAATTTTGGTTAGAATTATAAAAATTAAGTAATTTTAAATGTTTATAATATTATTTATAAGCATTTTTTTTAAAATTTTAACTAGTAATTTAATAAAGTATATTTTAAATAATAAAATTATTGAAAAAACAACTTTTTTTCATAATTTTTTGACTATTTTTTTGAAAAAATAAAAATACAATTTCAAAGTTTTTTTTAAAAGCAAAAAGCTTTAAAAATCTAAATAAAGATACTTTTGTCTTTATTTTATATATAAGTTTAGTAGTTTAGATTATTTATATTATTCTTTTATAAAATATACTTACAATTTTTTGTCTTTTTTTAGATAACAATTCAAATATTTTTATACCAATATATTTGGTCATTCTAAATTTTTGAAATGGTTATCTTTACTTTACTCTATACTTTTCAGCAAAATTAAAAAGCCATTGTCAAAATATTTTATCATGAGTAAAATCAATTATGACGGTCATAATTTTTACTAATAAAACATATGAATTATATCGAATTATGTCTTTGTATTACATTAGTTATAATTCAAAAAAATCTATTTTGCAGGGAAGTATACTTTACTTATTAGAAGAATAAAATTAAAAGAAATCAAAACTAAGTAAGAAGATTTTATAAAAAAGATAATAACTTTGTTTATTCTGAACATTTATGGATATAAAAAATAAAAAGAGAATAAAAGAAAAAAAAATTTTCTGGTATTTTAAGTATAAAAAAAAGTAATTCAGCCAGTTTAATACTTTTTATTACCTTTTTATTAAAACTTAATATTTTTATTTTTTATGATTCTTTAAATTTCCTTTGACTTCAAATTTCTTTTGTATTTAATAGACTGATTTGATCTTAGTAGATTATTACATCATAAGATCATTTTTAAATATTAGGCTATCAATGTATAATTATTTACTTTTATTATTATAATTTGTTATACAATACAAAATAGTGTTATCTTATTTTTATCCTTTAAGATAATATTATAGTAGTTAGTTTAGATAAAAATTAAAAAAAAAATTAAAATAGAAGTCAAAATATTAAGGTCAATACTTAAATTTAATTGAAAGAATTAGATTACAGAGGGCGATCAATATTATGCGGACATTTTTTAAAACAAAAATTTCATATAAAATAATACAATAAAAATAAAAATTTTTGAATAAATATATTAATTATAATGTCCTTTATTAATTTTGTATAAAAAATTTATATATTAATAATTAATGCTATATCCATTGGCAGCAATAACTGNTTNAATTCTCNNAGNCATNCTGTTAATTAATTTTTTATAATATTCTGGAGAAATGTCACCCCACACATCCTTAACATACTTTTCAAGTTCATTGATATTAGATGGTAGTGGATCACGTCTATGTACCATTGCCTTCATTTCTGCCCACATATTTTCTATAAGGTTCAGGTTAGAACTTTGTGCAGACCATTGAAGCATCACAATTTTGGCATTTTCACGTGCAACCATGGCAACTTTTGAGCGATGTGGTGGAGCGTTGTCTTCTTGAAAAATTCTATTACCACTTGGAAAATGCTCATTCAAAGTAGATATAACATAATCATAAATAATTTTAGCATGAGTCTGACCTGTAACTGAACCCTTTAATGGAACAATTGGTCCAAGTCCATGCTAAGAGAAGCATTCCCAAAACATTCTGCTAGGGTTATATTTTACAGTAACTGCAATATAATCAGGGTTCAATTCTTCTCCTGGTTCATGCCATACCTTTTCTTGACGACCTTGTTGAAATTGGGTAAAAGTGCTTTCATCTGAAAAAAGTACTCTCCTCCATTTTCTTGTTGTCCAATTTCTGTGTGCAAGAGTCCATTCAAGATGAGCCTGATGATGTGTTTCTGTCATTGCAGGTTTTTTATGGAGAATACAAGCACTAAGCCCAACTTTTTAAGGTTACGGCGTATTGTAATTGCAGAAATAGGCTGTTTTTTACGAACTGCTCATACAGTTGCAAGCTTTTTTGAACAAAGACGATGATTTTCATCATTTTTTTGAACAAAAGCTTTGAGTTCTTGTCGTTCAGGTGAGTTAAGGAGTGGTAGACAACCTGGTCTTTTTACAGATGTGAAAGAGCCAGTTTCATGATAACATTTAAGTATATTATAAATGGCAGTTTTACTACATCCCAAATGTTCTGCAATTATATAAACCGATTGTCCACAATTATAACTATAAATAATCGCATATCAAGTTTTTGGAGTGAGTGCCTTCATATTTGATAAATGTTTACTAAAAAAAACATTTGGGGTGATTTTATTATGGTTTTGTTTATTAAATTACGTATTATTTATAGTATATTATCACATAATGATTGGCATAATTTTAGCAAAACAAAATGTCCGCATAACATTGATCGCTCTCTGTAAATAGAAATAAGTATTTTTTTTATTTGTATTTTAGTAGGTATATTTATAATAAAATTTTTGAATAGAGTTTAGTTAGTCTACTTTAAAGATATTATACATAAATTAGATAAGGATAAAATTTGTTAGCTATTATCTTAATATTAATTTATATATAATTAAAGCTATTAAAAACTAGCTTAAAGATAGATAAAAATCTTATTAATATATTAATGATAAAGGTTCTTAAATAAGATTAATGATATTAATATTGCATGAATATTGATAAAATATTAAAATCTTTAATCAAGTAGTTTAAGATAAGTTATAAGTAATCATCTTAATTCAGAAATATTTCATATTATGCTATTAGAAACTGGTTAATTTAGAAATAGTGATAGAAATACTTGCATTTTTTTTCATTTTATTTGTATATTCTTTTGCTTATTCAAATAGGATAAAATTAAGAAAATACTCACATCTAGATAACTTATTATACTTATCTATTCTATAAATGCTGTTTAAATTATTTTGAAATATTATAAATATAATTTAGGATATATAAATTTATTCAATTTATATACAGTAATTTACTATATACTTAAATTGATTTTAAAATTTGGGTAGCATCTATAATCTACATTTTTATAGTGTAAAAATATACAATAAATTTGCTATCTTATTATATTTTATAATAGTTTTTTTTATTGCTTAATAAAATTTGCAATTTATCTTCAAAAAAAAAAAAAAGAATAAAGTTATCAGTTGTTAAGTATAGAATTTTAATATCATATTATTTAAAAAGTTTTAATTACTAAAAAAAAATTTAAGTTTTAAAATCTTTTATTTTTAAAATGCAGTTAGTTCTTTATATAATTACCTCTTATATAATTACAACTCTTTATAAGCATCCAATTTTAATAAATCATATTAAATTACTTCTATATAATCACAAATCAATTATAGTCACTATTATCTTATAATCCTAAATGTACATATTATTTTTATTAATAAATAAACCTCTATATAATTACTAAAATTTTAGTCATAAAATAATTTCAATTAGAATTACTAAATTATATGATTAAAATTTTTTTTTTAAAAATAAATATTATACATGCAAAAATTAACAAAATTTTTTTATTAGATGGCTATCATTAAAAATAGAAATACTTGAATTATAATTTTTAATTTCAGTTAAAATTAAGAAATTTTTAATTTTAATACCTTTATATACAGTAAATACACTTTTATATATTAGTGTTAGATGAATTGGAAATGTTATTAGTTGAAGATATTCCAAAAATGTCAAAAAAAAAATTTTAAAAGATAAGAAAAATAATAAATATAGATTCCTTAAATATTTTTTTTAAAAGTCTAGATTAATATGTATTAATTTGTCTCAATTATAAAATTTATATAAATTTTGTATTATTAATTTTTATTTATTTGATTTTTTTTTTGATTACATAAATATTATTTAGTTAATTTCAAATTAAATTATTCATTTGATTTTTTTTTCAATTACATAAATATTGTCTAGTTAATTTTTCAAATTTTATGCATGGTTCTCTACTCATTTAATTTAATTTTTCAATTCTTTTTTTGAAAATTAAATATTAATATTTCACGAAAGTGATAAATTTAAATAGTTTCAAATTACTCTTATATCGTTTCAACTAATAAAATATTTATTTCTATAGATTCTATATAAATGATATAATATTTCTTGGAATTAAAATTAAATGGTGAAGAATCACTCTTAATCAAAAATATTGGTATTTTTATATATCACTAGTGTAACACTTTGTGTAATCATGAAATGTGACTTATGATTTTAAAAATAAATTTCCTACTTTGAGAATCTAACATCTGATAATCTAATTAAGAATCATTCTTTTCTCTAGTTCTCTATTATGGTTAAAAAAATTGAAAAAAAAATACAAAATGGATACTCCAATTATTGACCTTAACCCTACTGAAATGAAAGTAATAGTAATAATAGTTTATCATTTAAAAAAAGATCTTCTGTTTATGAATATTTTATTTTTAAAACTCCAAAATGATATTGCAATTATTGTAGTAGACAGTTTTCAGACAAGGCTACTACTACTCTTTGGCACCATATTAATGGAAACTATCTAAAAGTGTGTAAAACTCAGAAAGAGTAGGGAAATGAAGAAAATAGGAAATTAGAAAAATATATTAATAGAAAAGAAAGTGTAAGTTTGGTATTTACAAAATTTCTTATCAGTAATTCAATATATAATATATATCTTTTTTGTTAATTCTTTTGGTTTAGCCAGAAAGGATTTAGAAAGAGGTTAGTTCATTAGGTTACATTGGATGATCTGTCTTTTACTGCTGTTGAAAGTAAAAATTTTTAGGAAGTGACTGGATTTATATGATCTGGCATACATATTTCTTCTGTAAATACTTTACAGCAAGATTTAACCAAAAATTTTAAACTGCAAAAAAAACTTTTCGACGAGTATTACAAGTAAATAAATCCTATTGCATTTGATATTCAAAAATTGATATTTATTAAATTAATGAAAATAATTAGGAAGCATCTGGTCAACTGTCTTTTACAGTAGATGCGTAGACTAGCAATAATCAAATCACATTTCTTGGGATTAGTGTGTATTGGATAAATGAAAAATAGGAATTGAAATGTATCATATTAGATTTTTGTAAATTAAAAGGACCACATACTGGTGTTAATTTGTCACATAGATTTTTAAGAGTAATAAAAGACTTTGAAATAGCAACTAAAGTAAAATTTTAATTACTATTTATTATCTTTAATAAGATTAATTAACTGATTTATTTTCTCTGTAAATTTTAGCAATAGTATGTGATAACATATCCAATATAGATGTTATACTTCAAAAGTTATCATAATCTTTGAGAATTATATATAACATTAAATTTGATCCAAATCATCAACAGGTCTGATGTCTTGCTCATACAATAAATCTAGTTACAAAAAAATTAATCAATAGCATTTATGTGTCTATACCATATGAGAATAAAAATTCTTTTAAAAGAACTGAGAATACTGAAGACAACCTAAAAGATATTATATATAAGGTAATACTTTTGTAAAGCATTATTAATCTCAACAATTAAATTATAGATAGCTGACTAATTTTATTAAAATTAAAGTTTCGTAAAGTTATTGTAAAAATTAGAGCGTCCCTGCAATGATACAAATCTTTTAAAAATCAATGTATAGCAATTAGCATTGAACTATTAAAATTGATCCCGAATGTCATAACTAGGTAGAACTTCACCAAAATGATGATAACACATGCACTAAAATTGAAACAGGTTTGTACGCTATGAATATTAATTATATGTTAATTATATACATTTTAATTATTATTTTAATTAAATAGGCTCTGCATAATACTGTATCAGCAGATAAAAATTTAAAAAAGTATACACTTTTAGAAGAGAAATGGCAATACATTTCAGAGATACAAAACTTATTGCAGGTTATTATTGATTAACAGTTTTTATATGTATANGTATGTACGTGTGTATATAATATTATTTTCATATAGTATTATAAAAAAGATTCTGATATGTGTGTCAGTTAGTAATATCCAATACTATTATATAGTGTATCTGTATACAACTATTTATTAGATAAACTTGAAGANGAATATGATAAAAGAATTCAAAAAATAAAAGAAAATGATAATTACAACGAAAATGATGAGAATGATGATATAATATTATACATCCTAAATCAATCAATTAAAAAAATAAAAAAATATTATGCATTTACAGAAGGAGAAATATACACAATAGCTATAGGTAAATTTTGTTTTGATTGCTTTATATAATTTATTATATTTATAATTAATTATTTAATTATATCTATTAATAATAGTAATAGATCTTCATTTAAAACTTCAATACTATATTAATAACCAATGGAAAGAACTGTTTATATAGGATGCAAGATTATTAGTTATTAATTTGTGAAAAACTATATATAAGATTAATAATACTAAAGTTGAAGAATCTTTAGCAGATCAGCAACAAATGATTCTTTGGTTGTATTTTTAAGAAACAGAAAATTGATGATAGGGACGAACTTAATAAATTATACCTTAATGAGAAAATAGCTTCTGGAAAACAGACATTCTTTTATAGTGGAAGATATATTAATATTATATTTAATTATAAAATATTATACAATTGATTTTATTGAATTTATTTTTTTCTTATTTTTTTTATAGTTACATAAAGAGGAATATCTGAACTTGCCAAAAATGGCATGTGACTATCTAGCTATTCTAGATTAATTTATAAAATTGATAAATTTTCTATTAAATTATTTGTTTACATACTATTATTATTTTTTATAACTTTCAGTATACCTGTAGAGAGGATATTTTCAGATGGAATAGATTTAGTTGAACAGAAATGATGTAGTTTTAAAGATGAAACTATACAGGAAATTATGTGCCTTAAAGGATAGCGGAAGTCTGATCTTGGTAGATCAATCATTATAAATGATTGATTTTATAATAAAAAATAAAATAATAAATAAATTTAAACTATAAAATAATTAAACTTTTGAGTTTATTGTATAATTTTTATTCTAATAAATTGAACTGCTCAAGCTTTCAAGCTGAGCTTATTATCAGCTTAAGCTTTTCAAGCTGAGTTCATTGCTGGCTTAAGCTTATTCAAACTGGCTTGCGAGTCACAAAGCCAATTTAAATGTGACTTGGTTTAAGCTCAGCTCAACTTGAAAACTTGTAAGCTGGCTCTGCTTATGTAGAGCTTTATTAATAATCAATTTTTATAAATTTACTATATATTTTAAAAATTTATAATCCTGATTTTTTTCAAGTAAACTGAAATAAAAACTTATACTAATAATAAAAATTATGAAAATTAAAATAATATAATATTATTTACATTAATCCTAACATTTATGATCCACTTCTCATTATCCTATTAAAAGAGGAATGGCTTAATGCTATAAATCAATTGAATTCCAAATCGGCACCAGGTATCTCAGGCATTAGTTATTTACTTATAATACAGTGCTCTCAAAAAATACAGGAATTGTTCACTAGATTCTCAGGCTTAATTATGTTATCATCCATTTCTCCTACTAAATGGAAGTTCTCTCAATTATATCTAATTCCAAAACCCACCGATTGGAATTACAATCTATCACTTACACGTCCTATTTTTCTTTTAGAGTGTTTTTGCAAATGTGTGGTCAAAGTCCTTACCATCTGTCTATCTTCCATTCTAGTCCAGCACAGTATATTGAAAGGTCCTAATTATGCAGGCTTGTCAGGAGATAATACAAATACTCTGATTTCTATTATTAACAATGTAATCTTAAACACTAAGGTAACGAAGTCAGAACTTTAGATTGCCAATCAGGACATGAAGAAAGCTTTTGACTCTGTTAGCATAGTTCCTCTCGAATACGCTTTACAGCGTATTAAGCTTTCCTCGATTACTATACAATTCCTTATCAATCTATTTACTAATAGACAAATTGTGGTGATTACAAAATTTGGTCTCACTGAATTCTTCATGGTGGGAGCCAGTATTAATCAGGGTGAAATTATATCGCCACTCCTATGGTGCATCTTTTACGACCCTCTTCTATACAGAATACAGTCTGATCCTTCTCTTGGTTACTGCAACCACTTATATTAGTCGTCACAGTGTCACCTCAACAAAAACAAATGTCCACACAGAGTTCATCACATTACTACTATAGCATTTGCCGATGATATCTAGTGGATTGGAAATTCCCAAGACAACTTACAGAATTGATATATCTAATGAATTTTTTGACATTAACGATGTACAGATAAATGGCAACAAATCCTTTTTACTCATTATCAATTCAAAACTTCTAACGATTGATTAGTTCATCTATATAGAATAAAATCAAGAGGCTATTAAAGTTACTGCATTAGATTCCGCTCTAAGTGAAAGAATCCTAGGGGTGTGGTTCACATCAGGATTATCTATACGCTCCAATATTTCTATTGCTAAAAAAGAAATGAGCAACATCATTAGTCTGATCAAGTTCAAAAAGCTCATTATAGGACAAATGATTTACATTAATAATAGAGTTCTGATTCCACGCCTGACTTATAGACTACAAGTCTCCCTAATGACTGACTTACAGCTAGATAAAATTTTTTCTCTCATCCTCACAAGATGTAAACATGCTTTGAATATTTCACGAATGACGAACAATTGTATTATCTTACATCCTGAACTTATTAACCTCAAATCCCTTAAATTGGCGTTAAGAGAGATGCATATCACTGATTTGACCACTCAGCTCAACTCTCTGGGTTTACTTAGGAATTTAATATACACAAAGCTTAAAAAAAGCCAATTACGTTTATTGATGATCACTCCAATTTTTTCTCATTCCCCTTTAAATATAGATTATAATATTGAGCCACATTCATTTTATTTACGAACATTGGGTTACCTAAGATACTGGAACTTATCTTTCTCCCTTCCTCAGGCAGATATAGATGAATGGAGTATCCAAGAAAAGGTCCCTAATTTTTGTGACCTTATTTTAGAAAAATTTCTGAACGAGACTACTAAATTAATCAAATTTACCGCCTGCCACCAAATTTTTTATGTCAACCAACTTATTACCACTGACACCCAGAACACTATTAGTTAGTCACAACTTAAATACTATTGCAACCTACCTTCACAAGGATCCACCCCAGTAGAGTTTACGCACTTAATTCTGAAAAGTCAGAGATACCTTATGATACTACCAAATGAACCCGCTTTTAATTTTTATGCTTTTAGAGAACCTATCATTCTTCCCTCCTTAGATCGTAGGAAAAAAGAATAGATTTACTCTACTTTACCAACTCTACAATTCTATGGACAAATCGTAGCCAAAAGCATAGATAACGTTTTTGATATTCAACATTATACTGCTAACAACATATATGATGAAAATGGAAATTCAACGTTAGAACTTTCTTCATGTTAAAGCTCCTGTTTGCTAACCTCACCACCTATTAACAACGAAGAGAGCGCCAATTGTTTTTTCAGGGCTGACATGTCACACCTCAACACACTTTCGAAGATTAGTTCATCTTCACGAGACTCTACTAAGAAATTTTCTCCGCTTCACTACGTACCAATTAATCTATCAACAGTCACTCCAGAATTTGATCTTTCAACACCAAGGCCAGAAATTAATCTCACCAATTACTCTTCAGACAGGAACCCATTAGCTGAATTACTTATTTAAGACTACTTTTTTAATGATGTTACCACTAAAAAGTTATTAGATCTTTTAGATCAACACTTGTCTATCACGGACAGATCTTTCAATTTATACACAGATGGCTCTCTTCATTTTACGAAAGATGATGGCTATAGGATGGGTCTGGGATGGATTAATAGCATACATCCACACATTCATTTTTCGGGTAGTTGTCACTCTCTACTATCTTCAACCAAAGCTGAATTAGGAGCGATCCTGACAGCTGTTTCTGTATTATCGTATTACTCTTCTGCAATAATATATACTGATAGTCAATGTGCCTTAGATGCTCTTAGGGAAATTAAAGAAGTAGTAATCAATTATAGTCTAGATAATAGATCAATTAGGGACACGCACACTTTATTTAGTTATTTTAATTATAATTTATTAATAGATATTTGGTACTTTATTACTCAAAAACATTTAGATATTAGTTTTATTAAAATTAAAGGACACTCAGGTATTGAAGGCAACGACACTGCAGATTCTTTAGCTAAATTAGGTGTAAATTCTGACCTAACTATAGAAACTCATCCATCTTACCATAGAATGTGTCTTCCCCACTCTCTTATATGGAATGGAGACATACCTATTGATAGTAATTCACGATGATTTTTAAAGCTTCTACATAATATTTCTATAAGTGCAGAGTGGGCTTCCTTATATTACAACCAGGATTTTTACGATTCAACATACCCTTTTGCCAAATCGCCTTTTATATGGTCATCCTTTATAACGCGTAATAATAATCTATGTTTCAATACCGATACTCACACGTCTTTCATGCATAGGCTAAAATTATCCAACTTACTGTTACCAATGGATGCCCTCATGGCTGAAAGAAATCCAGAATTTTACTCATCATTTAAATGTATATATTGTTCTTAGGAAAGAAAAACCCTATACCATCTAACAGTTTATCCTGAATTTAATCACATTTGATCTACCATATAATGCTTATCAATCACTACCATTTCACAACAATTAGATGAATAATTTACTCATTTACATAATGATCCAGATAAGGCAAAATGCATTATTACTTCACTTAAAAATTGGTTCTCAAAATTTTTTTTTTCATTTGATATAATTGATAACAATAGGAATAATGCCTTATCTTACTATTTTTTACACTCTGTCGTCAGCTCCTCTGCACATGATTCTTTCAGTCAAATTACACATTCACTTAACTTATCTTTTCAAATTATGGACAGATTTACATTAATTTTTATAAAGAACTTTTATGATCAACTTTGGATACCACGTTGTAAAGTAGTTAAAAAATGAGAATCTAACAAAAGTTTATTCTCCAACCCAAAATGTATACATGCATCTTCAACTACTGATCTCACCTATAACAAGAAAATCGTATACTACCAAAACAATATTCCTTACGATAAGTTCAAACACCCAGTGCTAGATAAAATGACCAGGCTCCAACAAGCTGCTATACAAGGTTTTCAAGTAGTCTAGAATTTTGTTAATAAAGAAATAGCTCATAAAGAGTTTTCTTCAAAAAGATACATCATTTGTCGAATAAGATTCAAAGTATACATTGTAAAGAGTTACTGCAGTTCATGGGCCTTGGGAAGAATTTGAAGGGTAATAGTAATAGTTGCAATATAGATAGTAATAATAGTAATAATCACTTTAATTGTAAAATAGTAGATCAAAACAGGGTAGATAGACAAGTAGATAGTATTAATCTAAATAATTATATTGGTATAGGGTCAGCAGATTTGAGGTAGAGCGTAAGGGCCACTCGTGCTAAGGGAAATTTGTTTTCAATTTTCACCTTTACAAACTGATAATCTGGCACGACAAGTTACATTTTTCTTTTAGAGGATGTATACATAATTTATAGAATGTATTCGTCATTTGACATCATATACAATAAATACGTTTAATTTGTTTTAAGGAAAAAAAAAATATAATATTATTTAAAAAAAAAAATAGTATAATTTTAAATAAAAAAAGATATTAATAAGATAAATAAAATAGTATTAAATAAAAAAAAATAATTTTATTAATAAGAGTATTATTCTAGTTACAAAGTAAAAATAATCCATTTTAATAATTTCATTCTTAATAATCAATGCAAAATTTATTAAACTTAATACATATAAAAGTTATATTACATAATTTAGTAATAATAATTTTTTTCTTTTATTAATTTATTATTTAGTAAGCTAATAATAATTTTCAAAATTACAGATATATATGTTATGCCTCAGATTGATTCTTGCCTTAGATTAACGCTGACCAATTGGGTGTGATGATTTATGTACTCACACGTGTCGATCTACATAGTAATGTTACTATATATGGTAATTTCACGTGATCTAGTGTTAATGAGGCACAACATATATATATAAAAATTTAAGAAGATTTTAGTAGAAAACTTATCAATAAAAAAGTAAATAATAATTATAATAAAATCAAATCAAATAAATACTAAAATTATTCAAAATTAAATTATATTATAAAAAATATATATTTATAGCAAAATAAAATTTATTTATAAGAGATAACTAATATAATTTTAATTTGATTTCAGATTTTTTTTAGTTTATAATTTTAGCTTAGAACTTTAAAGTATTAGTTTTTTTATTATTTTTTAAATAATACTATATATGTAATATACTGTATTATTAGTATTAAGACAGAATTTTGAGTAGAATTAAAAAATAAAATCTTATATTATAAGTTTGAATCCTGGTTTTTTCATATGGAAATTTGCTTACACGTGACATTCAGTTAAATACGCCAAATAATCTTACTGTAATAACGAAATTAAGGCGGTTAATTATTCCTAAAAGTATTGTGAGATGCAAACAAAACTATTTAGCCTAATTTAGCCCGATAGCAAAATTTAACCCAGGCGAATTGGGCGAAATTAAATTCTGGCAGAATTTTTCTTTTATTTTATTTTGATACTGTTCTAATACAGCATTTCTTTAAAAAGATGTCGGGTTTGATAAATAGACGAACGATAAGAAAGTGGTCGAACTTCGTCTTTTAACATTTCCTCATGCATGCCGAAATGAGCATAGGAATCAAAATAATAATCCTTGCTCGTCATTTCTGCATTTCAATCCCAGTAACAATAAGCGGTAAAGTTCTCATTATACAAAATGAAATCACCATGTTTTCAAGGATAACGTGTTGCAGTATGACTATACTATATCAAGCCCTATAATTATGATGTAAATATCATCTGACCTGGACTAGAACAATAAATGAATCATATGACTTGAAAGCCAAAACCATTTAAATACGTTTTTAGAAATTTAATACGGAAAACACGGAGATTGAACATTATTATATATATGAAGGATTTTTCTTTACCCAGAGAGCCGCTTTAAATAATGGATATCAAAAAATCATCTTTTCACATCTTACCAGATTCAGGTTCTGAGGATGTTTTGTATTCAAATGATTACTTTACCGTAACAAAAACAGAATTAATTATAAAATGTTATTATTTTCCAACTTGCTCTTCTAAAGTCATTTCACTTAAAACAATTATTTCGATTCATACCGACAAAGAATTGGGATTTAAATGGTATGAGCGTAAAATGGTAAGCAGTAAAAAAAATTTTAATAAATCATAATGTCATAATAACGACAAAAATAATTAATAACTTAATGATTTTTAGTGGGGCCAGCCAATTATCAATGTTTGGTATGCTATGGATTGGAAACGACATTGTAAAGATCACACTTCATGTATTATTGAAGTAAAAGATGATAAGCTTAGAAAGGGGTTTACTATCGATGAAAATGGTTTAGAAATTTTGAAGCAAGCTTGGAACGACGCATTAAATAGTGTTATTTCTTAAATTCAAATCTTAAATTTTTAAGATTATTAATATATTATTCATTTAGATCATGGTTTTATGTATTATGTATTATATTTGTATCATTAATTTATCATTTAAAAATTTAAAGAACATAATAATAAATTTGAGAAATATGATTTTATTTTAAAAAAAAATAATTTTTTTTTGAATATTTTTTAATGCCTTTTTTTAAAGGCGCATATAATAATTTTTAAAACAAAATAAATATAAATAATAACAAGAGGGTAGAAAAATCAATGTACAAAAAAAAAGAAAAAAAGTATATATAAAATAAATAATCATACCAAAATATATATAACCACAACAAATTTTGTTAAATTCTCAATAAAAAAAAAACTTTCTACAACAATATACAATATGTATGTTGTAAAAACAAAAAAAAAACATTTTTTTTTTAAAAAAAAAAGTCAATTTATATTGACAAGAATTGGAAAAATAAAGTAATAAAACTCAATTTTGTAATTTTTTTTTAAAAAAAAAATGCTTATAGTTAAACCATATCATAATTTCATTCTTTCCTCTCTTTTTCTTGTAAGAGGATCATAGGTCTCATATATGGATCTTCCTTCCTTTCTTCCTCTTTTGCACCTCCACCCCAATTTCCAAATATGCTACTAAAGCGTTTTGTATTTTTAGTACCTGATGTAGAATTCCTTCTTTGTGCACGTTTTGGCACATCACCAATAACAGTATCTTCATTTGATTTTCTACCCATTGGTAAAGGATAAACCTGATCAGGTTCTTCGGATATTTTATCCTTAATACTATTTTGAGGTTGGGAAGTGCTGCGGAAGTGCCATCCAGATAATGTCTTACGTCTTTCAACTTTCTTAGTTTTATTTTGTTCTTGACTTATGTTATTGTTATTGTTATTATTATTATTATTATTATTGAAATTAAATGATGCTGTGGTAGGTGTTACAGGACTGGATACTGATGGTTTCCACTCAGAAGATAAAATTTCTTCGTATCCTCCTTGAGCTTCTAAAATACGGTTAAGAATCTTTTCAATATAAAGTCTCATGGCTTTATTTGCGTCTTTGAGTGATTTAATTTCTTCTTGGAATTCTATATTAAAATAGTAAATGGAATTTAACAATTAATAATCACTCATTATTAAAATTATATTTAATTATTAAATACGTACTATCAATGACAGTATGATCACTTTCTTTGTGAACACGTTCGCCAAGAAGGGAGGTACTTAATATAGAAGCACGATTCAGCTCAGCAGCCAAATCATTTTTAAAGTCATTGTCTTGTAAGGAAGAGCTCTCATCTTTTGAAATACCATCTGTAATCTTTTTAGCGGCGTCCGTATATTTATGTAAATCATTTCGCTATCGTATAAAAGAGGTTTAAGTATGGAAATCGGATAAGGAAATCATTTTATAACTATCTTTATAATTATTACCTGCATGATAGGATTCAACATAAATTCGCCTTTCATTGTCATTTCATATACCAATCGTTGGAATGACTCATTTTCTTCCATTAATGATTGATTCATATGCTTCACTTGCGATAATTCATTTGCTAATTGTTGAATTTTACTCACATGGCCTCTACTAATATTCATGGATTCTGCAGTTGCTTGTTTTGCTTTATCAAGTTCAGTTGTTAATTCATTATTACGTCGTTCTATTTCTTTGATAATTCGTTGAGCACCTTTCAATTCACGGATAACAGCATAATGTGAATTATCTTCTATATATACCAGAATATAAAAAAAAAGAAGATAATTGTTAATTATCAAGAAAAAGTCGAGATAAATACTACAATCCTTCGAATCACCCACACTACTTTCTAAATAACACAAACCACGGGTAGATGTCCCGATGGTGTATTGCCTATTCGACGGTCTAGTCGAAATCGACGTGAAAGCAGTGGAATGCGCGAAAAATAAAATGCAGGTGAATTGTGTATTATGTCATTGTGACTAGACTGACCATTTTTCTGCTGTGAAACTTGCTCATTTTGTTGTGCTAGAACATTGATAGTTTCTTGTAAAGCTTTTATTTGATCGACTAACTCTGATTCACGTTCTTGCCATACAACTCGATCTTTTTCAAATGCTTGTGTCTAATAAAATTTAATATAATTAAGTATAATTAATATTAAAAAAATATTCATCTTGAACTAGAATGTTAAAACTTACCTCCTCTCTCAACTTTCTTTCCACTTCTCGTTTGTTCTTCAAGAAACCAACATTTTCTTTTCTTAGTCTTTCTATTTCTTGTCCTTGTTGATACAATTCAGATTCAAGACGTACACATTCATTATGATTGTTATTGATTTCTTGTTGAACTTTTTTACGAAGAATAGTATTCTCATCCGTTAATGTTAAATTTTCTTTATGAGTACGCTCGAGTTGTTCGTGAAGCTAATATTATACATATAATAAAAAATGAGTTAAAACAATTGGAACATAATTAAAGATGAATCAAAAAATGATAAATTGAATTATAAAAGTAAAAACACGTTATAAAGTATATTTTGTATATTTTTCGTCCTAAATGCGAAAAAAAAAAAGAGAGCAATATTTACCGAGGCGTTCAAATTTTGAATGTTATCAAATTCTTGTCGTAAACTTGTTAAATCTCGGTCTTTAGACATTATGAAGTAAAGTTTATGTACACTAGTGACGTACAAGTTATTGGTTGGTGCGTAGATGGTGTGTGTATTTTTCAAAAAATACTAGTTTTTGATTTTTGATTTTTGATTTTTTTTTTGAAAGAAAAAAAATACTTTATAGTACTTTTTAGGTTTCTTTTTTTATATTTATACGAAAAAAAAGTAAAATAAAAAATAAAATAGATAAATAAGGTAAAAAAAAAAGAAAGTTTAAATGCTATAAAGCAAAATAATATTTCCGTTATATGTAAAGTCGTTACTGGTTTATAATAAGTAAAGTATAAGACAAATACAAAAGATGCATAACAGCCGAAAACGGCGCGAGTGATATGTGGAGAGTATTTTGTGTATGAAGTTAAAAGTTGTGAAAATAGGTTAATTGTAAATAACAGGAGAGTGTCGTCTCAAAAATCATTAAGTATCCTAATACTGATACGGCAAATAAAACTGAACTGAAACTTAGAAACAGGGTTTTTTTTACAGTTATGGTGCAGAAGAACCGTGATAAATGGTCGGTACGTTTTATTCGTTACACTTTATACAGATCGTTACAGACAAACTATTGGTGTTTTATTGTTTGATTGTTTTATTATTGATAAATTAATTAATAAGTTGCCTTTTCATAAAAAGAAGGTAATAAGAAAGAAAACTCTCACCTTTTCCGTCACAAAGAAGAAAATCAAAAAGAAAAATAAATAAAACAATGAACGGAAAGCCAAGAAGCACCTATGGACACAGAATGGATTAAACAAGAAACATAAGAAATGAAAAGGCAAGTATTTATATGTCTGATTCCTAAATTATATGTATAATAATACTATAAATATACTTCTAAACTGATATAATGAGAAATACTGCATTGATTGATTCAATTACTCGTAAAAAAAAAAAAAAAACTGTTGTGTTCAGTAATTGCGTTTTGGCATGGTTGTTCGAGTTTGTTGCTCGTGTACAGTACAGTTAATAATATTTTTTTTAGTTACCGTTATTAAATATTTTTGTATTACTTTCCTCGAAGAGTAGAATGCAATTTGTTCAACCACCCAAAGAGGATATACTGAAAAAATTTTTAAATTAGACGCAATTTATAAGGCTAATGAGATATTCATCGAACCGGCCATCTGCAAGGTCTTCTCCGCATGTAAAGTAATTATGCGAAGTTGTCTGTAACACAACGCACCATACATAATCACCCGTTAGTATTCGGTGGTTATTATTTTGATATGTTTTGGAAATAGTTTTTCATTTATGATTGGTTCGGAGAAAGTATTTTTGATTCTTTATTATAGCCATTGTTTAAATAATATATACTAATTTATGATTTTGACCAAATTTGGTCGTAATTCAAATGAACTTTAATTTATAAATATCTTTCTTTTTTAAAAAAACTTGTCAAAAATCTATCTATCATACTATGTAAGATGATATTTTTAAATTAAAAAAAAAAAAAAATTTTTTTTTTTTTAATAATACAAAGACATACATTATTAGTTCATTGAGAGTTCTTTAACAATGTAAATTTGTTTTTAATTATTTATATTGCATGATACATAATACATACAAGCGAATTTGAAATTATAATTAATTTATTAAAGGAAAGGTTTATCTCCTTTTAGAAATTAGAAAATTTAAAATTAAAAGAATAAACAAATTAAGTTAGATCTAGGTTAGGGTTAGGTCCTATAATAGGCCCGTAATATTATATTTCCTTTTTAGTTTGCTTTGTATTTTTGTATCCAACATTTTAATGTAACACAGTTCTTTTAAAAAAAAAAATTAGCCAAGTAACATTTTTATTCTTTGATTGGAACAATAATATACTGTATTTATACTGTATTTAAACAATTTATAACTATTTCAATATTTATCAACTATAAAATATAATGAAATGAAATGAAAAATAAAAAAAAAACAATGAAAATAAAATAAAATAAATAAAAATAAAATAAACAAATGAAATCATTCATCCTATCGTTGTCTTTTACCTCCTGTAGACATCAAAACTAATTTTTTCTTTTTCTGCTTTTTACCAACAAAAACTTCTTCTTCTGGATAATTCCATGAACCTTCATTGTTATCATACTCATTTGAATCTTTTTCTTTTGTAACATTGGCAAAAGATACAGCGGGTGTCCCCCAAACTGTTTTTGGTCCATCATATTGATCATTATTTTTACCATTGTCAATACCATCAATAGTTTCAGAGGATTCGGGAATTATTGTTGTACTACTATTACTAGCTTCACTATAAGAATAAGGTTGGAAAAATGGATCGGAACTAAGTGATTCTCGTTGAATATCTTTACTATTTCGTTCTTTGTTAACGGCTTGTTCATGTAACCATTCTTCTTTACGTGCCTTTTCTTTACGACGATTGTAACGCTGTCTCAGCTCATCTTTTGAATTTTTTTTTTTAAAAAAAATATACATATTATTAGAATAAATAAATATAAATAAAATAAGATAAAATGTTACATACTTTCAAAAACCTTCAATGAATTATCTGAAACGAATCCTTTCAAGTCTACTTCTAAAAAAGTTACATCACAACTCAAAGGCAAATGACTGAGATATTTAAAACGTTTACGAAGATCCTTTAAATGAATAATAATAAATTTATGATTTAATATTGAAAATGTAAGAGAGTCATATTAAAAAGGAAATATGAATACCTCAGTCATTGTAGATTCATCAACTCCAACGACACGAACAGTGATCTCGTCAGGGAAATTATCATAGGATCCAAATTCATGTTTCAAAACACGAATATCTAATGGATGCAAATAAATATGTTGTCCATCTTCGGATTGATAATAATAATACATTCGATCATCTGCAAGAAAATCTTTTGTAGCCTTAATTTTATGTTTTTCTTCAGGTTTTAATGGACTTATATTTGCAATATGAGGATGATCTTTAAAATCATCTGGTAAAAAGGATGGAGTACTTGTCGAAGTAACATCAACATTATCACGTGATGCATTTATTAAAGCATTTTTACTATCTGCAACTTCAAGTGAATTTAATAAATTAGTTGTGTCATGAGTCTTATTATAATCAATCTTCGCCATTTCTAAAACTTCATGAGCAAGTCGTTCGGACTCAAGAGCAGCTTTAGTAGATAAATTTTCGAGGTCCTCTAAATGTTCCTATTAAAATTATCCCTGATCATTAATAAATTACGAATCAGAATTATACACGTGATTATAAACCAATACCTTAACGTTGACTATAGCCATTTCGATAAATGGAATTTCCTCATTAGAATTCCAATTATGAGCTTCCTGTAATGAATCATTTAAATCTTTTAAATCACGATTATATTCGTTTTGCACATAATCGAATGAAGCAAGCATTAACTTCGAAAATGTAAGAGCATTAGGAGTAAAATGCCATGGAGCATTAGAAATATTATCACGAAGTGGCCAAGTTGATGAGCGCGGAAGTGCAATAGTTGAATTCTAGTATAAAATTGGTAACGAAGAAATGAAGTGTAAAAAAAAAACCCCATATTTTGTGAATATAAAGTATTAGTATTCTTACCATAGGTCGTTGAATGAGACGCATAGTAAGTATCTCCTCCCCTTCTAATAATCCACCATCTCCTACTTTCCCAATTGTTCTAACAGTCCAAAATCTAACACTTTTAAGGTCCTTAGCGTATACAGAATCCCAACAAATAGGACACTTACGCCATTTTTTGTTAGGCTTCTCTTTTTCATCATTCAATTGCAAATAGTGAATAATACAAGCTAGGCAATATGAATGACCACATTTTGTTACACGAGCTGCAGTTGGTTGTTGCAAACAGATTGGACAGCTGGGAGTATTGGGACTAGTAATAATCTAATTTTCGAATGTAGTTTAAAATTTTATTATTAAATTTTATATTGACTAATATATGAATTTATTTTTTTTAAACATACCACTTGTTCAATATCTTGCCAGTTAAGCAAAATATCTAAATAAATTAAAAAGATTAAAAGTGTTACCAAGGTGATGAAGATTATCAAAAGTAGATGAATAAATGATAATAAATTACCTGGATCAACTTGATAAGCAGTATAATCTCCCATCGATTTGACAAGAAATCTAAAACTAATCATAAACCGCGAAATAAACATTTAATACAATTAAACGATGTTTTATAATTATTATACAGACTATTAGAACTATGCACAATTTAAGACAAATATTTTTTTTTATGTTGATCAACATTATACAATATTTAACGCCCCCATTCATAACATACAAATATTTAAATACATACTTTGCATTCAAAAAGCGTTCCTTATTATATGGTTGATAATTAGTTGTTCTGTATCTTCGAGGAGTATTAGTTTGAGAACTTTGTCTTGGAGGAAATGAGAAATTCAAAAGATGATTAAGAGAGATTTGGCCTCTCCTATTAGGAGTACCATACGACTCATAAGACTAAAATTTCAAGATACATAATAAAATTAATTTATAAGATATAACATATATTCATTTTAAAGTATAATAATAAATATAACATACCGTAGAACTCGCATCATTAAGAGTCAAATCATTCAGATCCATTTCAATTGTATCAACAGAATAATTTTTTTCTTCGGCCTGATTTGTATCATTCTCGTCTATGGTAGAATTGCTACTACTTCTGTCACCACTCTTTACATCATCAGATTGATTTCGATGATGATAAGAATGACGAGTTTGTTTACGTCGAGAATTATTATTCCTTTTATTATTGCTCAAACGGGCTAAATAATTAATCATAATTGAAATTATTTAATCATTTAGATAAAAACAATTGTAAATATTCTTAAATTTATATAATTTATATTATAAATACCATTTTGATCCCCTTGTGTATGATAATTTTGATTCTTAAAGCTAGTTCTTTTCACCTCAGGCTGGAGCGAGTTCTGATTTGATACCAAGTTTCGACCAGACGAACGTTGAACACGTGAGATAGGTGGTGAAGGAGAAGTGTTTGTTCTTGTTGCCATGTTTTGTGGAACGAATGCACGTGCGTTGGCATTCATGATGATGATTTAGTTTATTATAATGATATATACGTGGGTTATTTGGTTTTCTTGGAGAAAATAATATTAAATAATTCCAATTGCTTGTTGCAATAATTGTTGCTAAAGATAATACGAGTAAAAGTGGATATAACCAATTTGGTGGATACAAGTTGTGATGATAGATATCGTTTGACCTTTTCCGATTTTTCGGAAGAGTCAAAAAGAAATTTGGGAAATAATGAAGAAACCAGTTTCCTGAAGTTCTCGCGGAACTAACAATGTAATTTGACAATAATAATAAGAATAATGTGTGCTCCATTTAGAACAAGTAAATAAACTCCATGCTGGGCAAAATAAATAATTTAAATAAAAAAATATAATTATATATATAAATTAAATAAAATTATAAATTAATAAAATTAATAATTAAAGATTAATAAAGATTATGATAATAATTAAATTATTAAGATTATCAAAGAAGATTTATAGTTCTTCCTTTATTATTTCTCCTTGGAAACTGGTATACTTCAAAGATTTTGAAAAAGTATTGATTAAAAGTATTTATACACTTGTAAGAAACAGCCGAAACCAAAAAAAACTGAATAAGTTACGGAAAGATTATAAAACTTTGTGAAAAAAAAAAAAAAAAAAAGGTTTTTTTTTTTTCCTTTTGTTGATTGATAAGTTAACGTAGCCTCTTTTAATCAATTAATGACTCGTCCAATAGATACTGGAAATAAAAATTTTAAAGAACTTGCACTATTTGCACTGTTCAAGTTCGAAGAGAAATAAATTTCCCACGAAATCAACTTTAAATAAATCGCATTGTGTCATTTGATCATTAACTGCGCTTATGAAAAAAGCAAATTTTTATTGGACGATTAAAGCGATTAACGCATTAACCTTAAAAAATCACGTGCATACACACAAAATAGATTAATAATATGATCCAGCGGACATATTCTTACAAAATATAAAAAGTTCTATCCTGTAAAATTACATTTTAAAATAAATAATACACAATAGATGAACGACTTCTCATTCATATATGAATATTTTTTTTTTTTATAATTTCGACTTTCATCTAATAATTTATTAATTTTATCATTATTCATTTGCAGTTCTCCACGCGCCGATAATCTGATAAACAGAGGCAAGTGTACCAAAAATACCAACACCAATATCTGGAAAAGATGAATTTTCAATTGACCAATGCATCTATAAAATTGAATAACAATTAATAGGAATAATTTATAAAATTAAAACAAAAACGCGTAATTACGTACTGTCAACGGTAAATAACCAATGTTAACAATGGTATCCCTTATAATTCTTTCTCTTCCAGCTTTAATAGCCCGTTTTTCCTTTCTAATTTCGTCTTCATCCCCATCTACTTTTTTGATAATATTACGACTTTGTCTTTTATACAACTTCCATTCTATTGCGAGATGCCAAAATTGGAGAATGACATAAGCAGCCCAAAAACGGCAGCTCCAAATTCCAATTTTATTCAACCGGGTATCAGTAATGTCAATAATTTTGTGATATGCAAGCCACCAAATATGCTCTAAAGGATAATAAAGGATCATGGTAAAATTTTGAATACGTTCAATATGTAAAAGAAGTGGTGTTACTGGTGGATGATGTTCAATATGAATCATCCATTGAATTAAAGGAAGAAGACCATAAAACCTTTATAATCGTAATAAATTGATTGATTAGATAATTTTAATCAAATTTGATTGATATATTTTTTACGAAAAAAAAAGAAACTTACCTAAGTAGGATTCTAAAGTCAGAAACCGGGTTACTTAAGTTAGTAATACGTTGAGCCAATGATTCCTTACCAGTACGATTGAAAAACCATATCACAATTTTCGAAAAATATTGAATAAACTATAAATTTAAAAGTATATTAGAAAAATTACTTATTTGATATATCAAATAAAAATTAAATATGAACACGAAACCATACCATTAAAATTTTGTCAGTCCCAGGTACCGTGTTTAAAAATTTTACAAGGCGGTCAATATTTGGATTAGGTTGAAAATTGCCGGCTACGGCCAATGGGTTAGAAATTCGTGTTGGTTTTGAGATGATGGCCATTTAAACTCGCGTAAAATTATGCTTTTTTTTTTTTTTTTAACGTTAAAAAAGTTCGAAATATTATCTATGTAAAAAAAAATGAAAATGAACCGACACGTGCGTTTCACAGATCATTCGATGAATCATATGATATTTTACACGGGCACAGCGAACACTCTTTTACAGTAACACATTTTTTTAAGACCTGAAAAAGACTTGTTAAAAAGGGAATAATATTCTACCGATTATCTGACATTCGTGATATTCATTTTTAAGGATTAGGACAATTCAAAATACACGCGATTTAAAACTGCTTTTGCTTATTCACCATAATTACATAATTACTATAATTGATTATGAAATCTTTTTCCAAAGATGTTTTAATTATAATATATTATCAGTTATGAATACAGTATGAAATATGTACGCGAAATTTCATATATCAGATAAGTTTTTATTTCTATTTAAATAAATATTTTTTTTTTTGCAGTTTAATAAGTCACTTGACTTTTTTTTTTGTGGGTGTTCAAAAATTTGTACGACTGATATTTTTCTTACATTAAAAAATGAATATTTTATTTGGATAAAAAGAATGAAAAAGCAAATTTAGATATAAAAGACAGAAGACGTCATTTATATATATCAGATATTATGAATTTAGGATATGATATATATTTGATATAAACCGATATAACAATCACTGATAAACTTGTAGATAACAAAATCTAACAAGTAAAATTAATGAATATCACGTGAAAGTATAAGATTCTCTAAGGGAAAAGAAAATATCTGAGATAAATTTTTTTATGGTAAGAGACATAACTCGTGACTAAATATAAACAAGTTCAAAAATAAATAAATAAATTTCTGGAAGATTCTATAAACGAGATTCAAATAAAGAAAACTGCAAGAGATTCATTTAAATTAATGGTGTAATTATCGTTAAATTGCGAGAAATTCCGAAGATCCTTATTTTTGTAACAACAAATTTTCAAAGATCGTTAAATATGATGAAATCGAATCTGACATATTATTGTTACCAGGTTATTGGAAAAGAAATACATAATAAATTTTGATCAATATGATTATATAAAAAGAATCTGCGTCAATTATACGTCAAACGTAAAATAAATGGTAAATTGCAAAGATAAAATTTTTACGATTAAAGGGAAAGAAATAGAATTAAAAGAAAGATTAAGTTTAAATCCCAACAAACATTACACATTTTAGCAGGCTGCAGTAATGCATAATGTATTATGCATATGACATTGTTTAGCGTAATTTTCCGGATTTTTTAAAAGAATTTATTAGAAAAAAAGAACTAATAATGGAAGAACGCCACAGATGAAATGTATAGTAATGACTTACGTATTTGATTTCTACATTTGACATCAAACAAATTAAAGAATTTACGTCATGAAATATTACAAAACCGAGTACTGAGTTCAATTAATAAATTTTTTTTTTTTTTTAAAAAAAAAAAAAGAAATAATAAATTAATAATAATAATAATAATATAGATATTTGAGCCACAAAAGAAAAAAGGTTGTGATCTCAGACATGTGCCATGTGGAACTTGCAGTGCGCACGGTGCACCAGATTTATGTTTACGCTTACATTATGTCCATCATAATAAAATGGGTTGCGACAAATCGGATAACATCATCAATCGTAAAATCCAAATATAAAATCCGATTCTCATCTATTTCTCTTTCACACCCTTCACATCCATTTATAATGGTCCCACTTTTGAGAAAAATGCAATGTGAACTTTTTAAGGAAGGTGTTGTATTCAATAAAAAAAAATTAAATATTTATTAAAAGCGCATGACAATGAACCTTTTGTTTTGTTCTTTTATCGTGGAACCAATTACAAACAAGATAAAATCGCATTTCTTTTTTTTTTTCTCCCATGAACTATTATGCGTTTTTACGCATGTGTCATATAATAATGGTGTTACCGATTCCTTTGGGAAAATGTATTTTTTATTTATTTATTTATAATTTATAATTATTATATATCCTTTTGATATATCATTTTATCATGTGATATCATAATCAACATTTTTTTCAGGTTATCTGGAGGTCCCATTCCAGATCATTGTTGTACACTATTTATTCACAAAGAAAATTTGCTAGTACTTTATCGGACAACATCGAAATTTTAGAATTCCCTATTGTACATTTTTCGATTATTTTGAAAATTTTACCATTTTAATTAAATTTCCAAGATTTTTTTTCACTACTCCCAAAAAATTACATAAGGTAATCTCAATTTTGGTGTAGACACAATCGATAATATTGTGTTTATAATAAAATAAAAATTTTTTAGAGTAACGTCATATAAAGTAGTAGGTGGCTAGGTTAAACCATTACATCATAATGATCTAATTTCTAATTTAATTTTCTCTGTGTAGATTTTTTTTTTAACACTTTTATATATATATATATATCTCTCTTTTTTTTTTTATATTTATTTATTTATTATTATTATTATTATTTTTTTTTTTATCTTAATTTTTTTTGTTATTACAAGATCTCCAGTCTAACCATATTTTTTTTATTTATCACATAAATCGGTTTATCATATACAAATTTTACCAGTTTGATATTCGATCTTTTCTTATTTATTTTTTTTTTTTTTTTGTGAAAAACAGATAAATACCTCAAATACTCAAAAGTATTCCTGTTTTTTCAAAAAATTTTCTTGCTTTTTCGCTTCTCTTATTCTTTTACTTGAGCAAAAAAATTAAAAAAAATTGGTTTCAAAATTATAATTTGAGGAATTATCTTTCACTGTTTTTCTTTTTACGATTATAAATATTTGTTATAACATTACTTTATCCAATTATCAGTTTCTCTCTATATTAAACAATATTTATTATAATTTCATAACTTTTTTTTCTTTTACCCTCGTCATGGATTCGTGGAACGTTTACTCTCAAAACACACCTAGTACACCTAATTCTACTTGGTTATGCCCACAAAATAATACACCAGGTTCAGAATGGTTACAATCTCAAAATAATGTTAATGAGCGAGAACGTAATGAAAGTAAGTAATTGTTATTATATTTATTTATTTTATTTTTTTTTTCAGTAATTAACTCTTTTTCATCAATTAGATACTACAGCACTTGCTACTCCAACACGTTATATCATGGAATATAATGATGTAAATCAAAACTCGTCTTCGGGTTCTTATTACAATCCTTACGCTCAAGAAATGGAAAGGCTATTTGATAATAATTTTTTGAAACTTGGTAACCCAGTAGATTTGCTAAACAATGATATTTACAATAATGAAAATTTGTCATCATGGTTAAATGCAAATGAAACTACTGTATCTGTTACTACTACTTCCTCAAATATTATTTCAACAACGACAAATGTTACAAATTCTCCAACTCCGAGTCTCATCACTGATGATGATCAAGATCACTTATATAATAATCAACAAGAACAACATCATCTTCATCCTGTTACTACATCAGCTTCATTCCTTCAATATCCCATTACTAACGAAAATCAACAAATTATTAATAATAATACTACATCATCTAAAAAATCTACTACATCATCACCTATTTCACCTCACGTTACTAAAGAAAGTCATTATCCTATTACGACAACCTCATCTACTTTCTATCAATCTTCTTTACCTTCTCTTCTTCATTCAACAACTTCTAATAATCAAGAACAATATTTACAAGCTAAAAAACATGGTCCTAAACAATTACTTTTACCATTGACAACCAGTTCAGCTTCAATGGATGGTACTATGACTGTCGCTATCACTTCTCCTACTTCAAGCATCAGTACCGATGATGATTTAGATCATAGTCAACCAAAATCAAAAAGTAGTCGTCATAATTATTACCAAGACTTTCAATTGAGTAATTCTAGTAATGATCTACCGATGCAACAACCTTCTCCAGCTTCATCAAATAGTTCAAAATCCTCACCATCTTCTCCTTCTTATGATGATATAACTCCAAAACAAAAGAAACGTCGCGTTTCACAAAGAAAATCGAATAAAAGATCCTCAAGGGTTCATGATGATACGTTAATTTCTCCAATCGATGAGCCTTATTCAGGACAAAGTCTTACGATCTCAACAGCAGCATCTGGTCAACCTTCAATAGATGCTATGTCCGAATCAGGTGAATCCTCACCTATTACAAGCACTGTTGTGACCGGATCGGTTGATTCAGCCTCATCAGAGTCAACCGCTAAGAGAGATCTTCCAGATGATGGACACGATGAAACACCTGAAGAAAAACGAGCAAGATTATTAGAAAGAAATCGAATTGCAGGTATATACGAATCTTTCATATTTATATTTTTATAGTAATTAATAAAACAAAAAAAAAAAAAAAAGAAGATTTATTAAATTTAATTCCCTTTTTTTTATTATTATTTGTTTAGCGGCTAAATGTCGTCAAAAGAAAAAACAAGCTCAAGAGACTCTTCAACAACAAGCATCAGATTTAACGCAAAAGAATACTACAATGCATTCACTTGTAAATGAGCTCAGGGAAGAAGCTTTAAAATTAAAAAATCAGCTTCTTGCTCATAGCACTTGCAATTGTAATGTCATTCAAGAATATGTGCGAACAAGCGGGCAATTTGCATTTGCGAGACCTCCATATACAAAATAAAAGATCTGAAATTACGTGGATTTATATATATATAAAATGTGTGAAATTGTAAAGTAACAAAAAAAAAAAAAAAAAAAAAAAAAAAAAAAAAAAAAAAAAAAAAAAAAAAAAAAAAAAAAAAAAAAAAAAAATTTAAAAAACAAATTTTTTTAAAATTTTTTTAAATGTAAATATATTATATATATATATATATATATATAT
>QKYT01000069.1:159523-204126 GCA_003550305.1 Glomus cerebriforme
AACATGAGTTAATTGAAGTCGAGAAGTATTAGGTTGGTTTTTACCTGATCTACCACCATGACTTCTTGACCTATTACCTCTTGATCTACCATTACCACGATTTCTATGATTTCTTGAAGTTTGATTTTCTATATTAAAGAAATGTGATTAAATTATTAAAACTTGAAATTTTTATTTTACAAAAATTTAAAGATCTTACCAGATGTTGATGCAGTTTCATTTTCCTTCTCAGCATTATTTTCAATTGAATAATGTGGATTAAAATGTAATGGAACATTATCCAACAATAGTAAGATTTTTTTATTTTGTGCTCTGAAAATACTGTCCATTTCCTGAAGAACTTNTTCAAAAATTATAGAGTTCATCNATGCNTTTGGATTTCNANGATAATATACAGGAAGACNTTCCAAATTAACTTGTGAGAGAGGTCTTGGANGCTTTGAATTTCCAATCACCCATNNTTTGAGTTTNTCAGTTCCAGTAGCATTAACACCAAGAAGAACTGTAACTCGTGTCTTATCCTTTTTCTGACCACGTACTGGTGTGCTTGAAAGGGTTTGGTTTGGAGCCATCTGATAATAAAGACCCTTAAATTAATTAGTTAAATTATTAATTATAAAAAAAATTAATAATATCTTTATAAAAATACTTANTGTTTCATCTATATTATATATTTGATCAAGGGTAAAACGGCCTAAAAGTTGGTGTAATTTTGTGCGTTCTTCTGGAAGTAATGCTAGTGGTGCACTTCCTGATTCACCATGTATATGAAACCTATGAATATTATTACATTTTTTAAATTTTTGTAGCCAGCCATTAGAAAAACCCAAATCTGTTTTCTGAATATTAAATGCTTCAGCAAAAATCTTTGCTTTTTCTTTAATTATCAAATCTGTTAAAATAACTCTACCAGCTGTTACATTTTCTACCCATAAACTCATTACACAATCAAGCATTGAAAACTTTACTTCCTTATGTCTATATTTTTGAGCAGAATCTTTAGTACTTGTAACAGCTTTTCATTTATCCTTTTGCTACAAAATCTTCGTTACAATACTCCTCTTAATATCTACATTTGAATATTTTTCATTAAAATAACAGGCAATTTCCTGGTGTGTTTTATTTTCATTAGTCTCTGACCACTCACAAATTTGANNTTTTAGGTCATCACTAATAGCTGAACNGTATTGTTTATGTTTAAGAGGTCGNATAGGTGNNATAATAAAAAGAGATGTGGATTATCTATCACTGCGGATATAAAGATAAGTAGTTATGATAATATGTTGATCATACGCNCATTTTATAAGGAGANTTANAACCAATCAAAANATTATGTGATTAATTGGAGGGTAAATTATTAACAAAAATGATATATGTGTTCAGAAAAATGCGGTGATAGTGATTATAACTGTTTTGTGATTATAGAGAGGTNATTTAATAGTGTTTAAATTNGTTTCNCAAAAATNNNTTCTTATAAANAGGTNTTATTATATAGAGGGTGATTGTATGGAGGTCTGACTGTATTTCTTTAATAAATATCCTGAAAATCTGATTTAATGAGTAATGATAAATTGTTTTTTCTGCATATTAAATTATTATTTTACTATATTGATTAAAGTATCATCATAACAAGCTATCTTATTATTATAAAAGTATGTATAGTTCATGAAATAATGGATATATTGATATGATGATTCATTAATATTTTGTATTACTAATTGTTGCTTTAAAAAGTTCAAATAATTCAAAAAATGTTACTTTTAATTTTTAGTTTTATTACTACTCCATTGCAAAAAAAAAAGATTATGTTTAAATACGCAAGATATACAAGAGCACTAAGAAATTTACATACAAATAATACAGCTACAACTTCTACTAATAACACAGTTCCTCATAGAAATATGGATAATAAATGTAAGGATAAAAAATTGTATAGTATTGTTATAATAAGAATATAAATAATATAATTGTTTATCATATAAAAATTAGGTTTGCTATTTGGAAAAAATGTAGTATATATTACTGCTATTACGGGACTAGCGAGTGGTTCATTTATAACCATTTGGAATGTAAGAAATATAGTAAAACTTTAATGATCATTTTTCAAGTACTGATCTTATTCAAAATTTAGAAAATTGATAAAATGAATAATGAAATAAGTGGTATCAAAGAAGATATAAGCATAATCAAAGAGTATTTGTTTAGAGAAAATGAAGAATACTTGAAAGCTAAACAAATTGCAACCAAGGAATCTTCGCCCAATCTTTTTAATCTCTTTAATCTCTTTAAGTAACTCTATGTAAGAATTATAACTCCTTCTTGCAATATGTGATTACAAATTATTATTCAAATTATAATTCTTTCTTAAATAATATATATAATAGATAACAATTCTGTTAAAACAAAAGAAAATCTTGCTATCTTTTTGATTAAATAATACCTTTCTTATATTTTAAAATATAATGCTAAAACAATATGTTTTTTGTGCCTAATGTAGTAGAATCTGAAATTGCTCTTCTAAATCCTGCAATTTTTTTAAATACTTATATTCAATTTTGCTAACTTTGCTTATAATGGAAATAAAAAATGAGCCTTTTTACGTATACTAAGAGATGTAAAGTAACATACTTATATTGGTTTTTCATAATCATATATTCTATTAAAAACTTAAAATTTATCTTAATAATGATTATGAAGACTCCTACCAATAAAATAGATCTAATTTTAATTATGTATTATTGCGTGTAATATATTATATCATGTATTTACATGATTCTACTTAGCTTTATTAAGAAAAAAAGTAGCAAATCCATTTTCTCAAGAGAACAGTTTTTGCTAAGAAAAAATTTTTTATTAATATATAGAAGATAAAAAAATAAATATATAGTTCAGAACTTATAAAGTTTTTATACTAAAACCTATTTATTTGATTTTTTGATAAGATTGTTTAATGATCTATACTTTTTTATTACCTTTTTTTCAGAATCTGGCTTTGTAACTCTTTCAACAACTATATAATATATCTGAAGAACTTGCAAATCTTCATCATTGTATATAACAGTAACTGGTTCTGATAGCTTAAATGATAACTTTCTCTTATTATATGAACATTTCAATAAAATATCATTTTTTCACATCTGTGATAATTCCAAAAGTTTTTTTTATAAACACATCCCATTCTTCCATCTCACTAGCCTTATACTTATGGTTTGATAAAGCTAATTTAAGTTGAATAGCATTTTGAGCAATGCCCTTATAAAAATCTTTATTCTTTACCTTTGTCATACTAACAATTTTGCAGTTTAGAGTAAGTCTATTGTAAAATCAACTAGGTTGTGTCCATTGGATCCTGTGATATTTTTTTCTGAATAAAGTTTAAACTTACCCTTATATAAATTTATCTTAATAATAAGATATGAATATACAGTTATCCTCCTATATAATCACATTCCTTAGAACTGAAAAAAAAAGATGTGATTATAAAAAACCTATATGATGTGACTATAGAGAAGATTTTTTTAATAATATTATTAGTAACTTGGGCCAAGTATAAATGTGCTTATAAGGAGGTGTAACTAAATAGGGGGTGTCTATAGAAGGGGATATTTTGATTTCAATGCCTTATTTTCACTAATTAGAATAGATTTAAAATAGACATTTAATTTGGCTATAAAATGTTTAAGTATTATCCAGAAAGAATCATTTTTCAGATCTTTATACTTGCAAGTGAAAGGCGAGAATACTAATAATGATAGATCATTTGATTTACAAAGTTCGTAAAGCTGACATACTTTTGGAAAAGATCAATCTGAGAAAGATTTTAAAGGCATTTCTATGAACATAGTAAATTTGAGATTGTTCTTTAATATGAATATATGAAGCATCTCATAAAGATCTTGATCATTATGAGGGTAATATTTCTCTCTATTATTCATTAAGTTGAGTTTTGCCTTATTATTTTTAAGTACTGATGAATGATACATCTTATGTATATAATCTTTGAAATCTTTGAAAGTTACATATTCAATATTTGCTATTTGGCTTCCATTTTGGATAAATAATAATATTAAAATTTATAATATGAAGATGATTAGAAAAGATATTATAAAATCTCCTGACCTTTTCTATTATTTTATATATATTATGTATGAACTTATTGAATAATGCTTGCAATAAGATAAGTTGTTTCCTTAATTCCAATACCTTATTTGAAGTGGTAGATGATATAAGTGGTTCAACTAAGATATGAATATGTTTTTTAGCAGGTAAGTCAGAAAAGTATTTTGAAATCTTTTCTTATTACCAACAGCTTTTTATTGTTCTCGAGTGAATCTAATCATTAGTGATTAGCACTTTTCATAATTTAATATCTTTGACGTCAACATTAGCAAAAGTTTGCAGTTACTCAACCTTAATAACCTTTTTGAAGTGACCAATAAGCTGGTCCTTCTTTATATTAACAGGAAAGTATTCACAGTTTTATTTTTTTTGCAAAGCAAAGTAATAGGCATATTTTTAGTTTATATAGTATTTTTTGTAAAATATTATTAGTGCATATATATATGAGAAATTCTTCTGTCATACAAGAGACCTGCTGTATGATCATTTTTTGTATTATAAATGCAATGATATGATTTAGCCAATTACTAAATTTGAAAGGCTAATTATATGAAAATAAAAGCAAAGAAAATATCACCTGATAATTTACTTTATTCATAATCGGTAAAAGTTATTTTTTTTCTTCTAATCTGATTATATAATCTTTGATAGCTTTTTTTTTTAATGAATATAAGAAAAAAATTGTACATTCAATAAAATAATACTTTATTTATGAAATAAATCATTGCCGAACTTCAGCTTACAATACATTAGTAAATCATGTAAAAATATGTGAAAATTTAGTCAATCTTCTTATGAAAAATTAAGGTATATATAAGCCAAAAGTTATGCTTATATACAAGTAATAATTTCTTATTACAGGTCTTGTATTTAGGAAAAAAAGAAAATAGCCAATACTATTATTCTCAACTGTTTTCTTTTATCTCATACCTTAAGTATTAAAAAAAAACTTTAATAGAATGTAGCATTATTACGCTTAAAATCTTTACTAATGAAACTGTTAATCAATTAAGGATTATGATTAAAGAAAAGTGACCATCTTTATTTGAAAAGATTTTTCTTGCTGATTTTATATTCTGCAAAATCAATAATATTAAACTAAAAGAAAATATATTAATTAATAAGCAAATTAATAAATATAGTTTTGGAAAAAGTTAAAAAAGAAAAGGAATGGCTCTATATAAATTAATTTCTAAGCATTTTCTCTAGCAACCTTCTAATGATACAATTTATATTATTGTAGAAATTTAAAGCATCATGTAATATGATAATTGCAATTTTTATCATATATCATACTGAAAAAAAGTTAAGGAGATATAAGGTATGATTAATATTGTCGTATGATGTTAAAAAAGCTTTGAAAGCATATGCAAATAAAATTTTCATATCTTTTCATATGTAAATCTATTCTGCAAGATATATAGTTAACTTTACGTCTGACGATTTTAAAATTGCAAATTTGAAACTACAGTTATAACGAATCTATATATACTGAAAACTTATTATATTGAACCAAAGTTCTTAAAACTGAATTTTTTATAATTAATTACACTGGTTATACCAAATTGCTATAATAAAATACTATATACTATATATTAAACTTATCTTAACAATCCAGATATATAAACTATATATTAATTTTTATTTTCTATAATGAACAGTCATATGATTATATATTAATTTGGGCTGAATTTATAGTACTGACCAAAATTATCAGTAATTAATGTATAATCTTTTTTGAAAAGCAAAATTATAATTTTGGCCAGCACTATAAATTTGGCCAAAATTACTAGGAGTTTAGTAAATTATATAATGCTTTATACCAAACTAAATCCTCTGAACAGAAGGTTTATTATATTCAGTAGTGACTGTATTAGACTTTATAAATTTTAATAAAAAATTTGAAACTACTAGACTTATTTTGCTAGATTTATAAACAGTTTTTGATATATTAATTTTTAGAAAATAACTATAATTAACTATTGGTTATAATAATCACCTGTTTATTTCAAATTTTAATTTTTAAAATTTGATTTTTAAAAATTTTGAATTTAATGTAATTTGTCATGTGATGAACTATATTGATAATCTTTTAGATTGATTTTAGACTATTTTTAGACTTTTTATACTACTCTTAAGAAACAAAATATCTTGTTCATTTGACTTATTTATCTTGTTTAATTTGATAAAAATTTCATGAAATGGAATATTTGACACTCTTATTTCACTACTTTAACTTAATTTTTCTTTTTATTACCACACTCAGTCTCTTTACTTTATTTTATCTTTATTATCATTACTGTAATTATTACATGTCAATATAAATAAATTTTATTAAGAGTTAAATAATATAGGTATATTTGCTTATTTGTTTGGATATATCTTTGGTTTTTTGTCTTAAGAATAGCTTTGAATTATTACTAGTTTCAGTGTAATTAGGATTAGGATTAGGATTAGGAATTAGGATTAGGATTAGGATAAGGTGTTAAGGTTAGGGTTAGAATTAGAAATTAGAATTAGAATTAGGGTAAGATGTTAGAGTTAGGATTAGGTGTTAGGGTATATTGTTAGGGATTAGGGTTAAGTGTTAGAGTTAGGATTAGTTTGTTTCTTTTAAAACTGATAACATTAACTTTACTAATTGATTTTCTTTTTGTTTCATTCTTCAGATTTACTATATAATAGGTTTAATGATGAGAATTATTATGAGAGTGGATTAGAAAGTGACAATGAAGAATAACAAGTATTAAGAATTGGTGAAAAATTTGATTCATGGGAAGATGCTAACAGATTTCTTGATGAATATGCATTATCAAAGAGTTTTGCCATAAGAAAATGATGTGAAGATTATATTACTCTAGATGATAGTTCATAAAGACTCGTTAGAAGAATTTATTCATGTACTTTATCAGGAAATTACAAGCCAAATAAAGTAACTGATGTATCAAAACAGCATCAATGTACTTCAAATTTGATTGGATGTCTCTGGATAGCTAGTTTAAATAGCGAAAATGTAGAAAATGTGGACAATTAGATCATTATCAAAAGAATTGTAATAGTAATGCATAGATTTATTACTATAAAAAATGAGTGCAAATAAATAAACAAATAAATTTTATTAATGAATGTATTGATACAAATAAATTATTTTTTACAGCAATGTTTTTACAATTATTACATAAATTTTTTATGTCATATGACAGGTGTTTTAATCACATATATATGGTTATAAAACCGCAAAAGTTGGTGAAATAACTGGGTGGTTATTATAACCACGGTTAAGTTTAGCAATGGTATAATTTTTATAAGTTAGCTAAAGTTTTTAGAAGCTTTTCAGTATATTAAAAAAATTGCTATAGTTTCTGAAGAATATATACAATATGTGAGAAAAATCTCAAAATAAACAAATTTCTATTTATTGCTTTAAATATTATAATAATTTTATTTATTTTCTAATAATAGTTTAACATATATTTGGAATATTTCTACAAGATTAGAAATGGTATTATTTAATTTTTAGAACTTTTTATATTCCATTTTAGAAAAAATGAAATTATAGATATTTTTTTACTTGTTCTTCTTTTATATACAGTATATGAAATTCAAGTTAAATACCTGTTGCGCAATGTGCAAAAAAAAAAAAATTCATGTTCAATTTGTGATAAATAAATTCATTTTGCGCATATAAAGTGCAATCGTGTATAGTCTAAAATCATATGTTGTGCAATTCGCAGATTAGGATTACATGTACAGTAAGTTGCAAATAGATTTCATACATTGCAGTTATATATTATATACAAAAGAAAGTCAAAAATGACATTTTAAACTCTTTGATTATGATATGATTCACTCTTTATTTATTGATTTCTGAATACCGGCCAAGTATCCATAATGCCGGTCAAATCACGTGGGATGCACTGAATACAGAGCGCATCGTAATTCTTTTAAAGTTTAAACTTATTATATATATATTTTTTTGATTTTGTTATTATAGAACATTTGATTTTGTATTATATAAACAAGCAATTCAGAACTCAAAATACCGAAAGCAAAACAAATAATGTTTGTTAATAAAATATTTACATTATTTATTAAATACGCAACTTATATATTACAGTAAGATAATATTTTACAGGTCAGGGGACAACTGATTTAGTTGTATGACTATCACGATTTGCACAGAAGCTAAAAAAAAAAAAATTATTATTAAATTAGTATTTGCATTTTAATTGTTATGTTAACTAATAGATATACTTAACTAGTATAAAAGACAGCCAAATACAGGGAAGACGACAATCACCAAGATCCAAATAAGTTTATCAAGTATTGACCGAGTACTTTGCAGAATTTCGAAAATAGCAATCAGATCAAGAATCAACTAAATAACAAATTTCTTCGTTAAATGATGAAAACAATCTTTAATTATTTCTAAAACAAAGGAAATTGCATACAATTATGAATCCTAAAATTCCACCAAGATATGCACTCAAAGTATCACTCATTTTTTGAAAATTGTTAAGAAATGAAAAAATTGTATTTTTTTTTTAAAAAAAAACAATCCACACGCTTTATAAATATAGTACATTCACATCTATTTGACTTCGCCTAATTTATGTGGCTGGCTAAATAGAATCAGCCATAAGATATTGAGCCAATAATTGTTCTTTGGTCATAAATCAAATATTTTGTAAACTAAGCCTTGATAAGTTTCTATTAAATTTGGACGCGTTGTCCTTTATTTAATAGCATAGCCTCTCTTTATTTATGATGAATTATTTTGGCCACATAAAACTTCATTAAAAATAGAATTTGTTACGAATTAAATTAATTGACTATTGATTGATAAAAAGCGACATAAAAAGTTTTATGCTATTTTTATGCTGGATGATCCATTGAGAGTATATATTCCAGAGATGGAATTATTATTTATTGTAATCTTTTATTATAGAAATTCTGAAAATGGTTGCTTGTCTACAAGTTTTGGTGCTAGTCCGTCTTCCTTTGGTTAAATCAATCCTTTATTCGGATTAATTAAAGATTGACCTGCAAAACTACCAAAAATTTATAACACATTCAAACTTATAAAGGTGGATAAACGCCTCACTTTAAACTTTGACTAATGATGGAATGCAGTTAATAAGTAATATGCAATAAATACTGTTTAGGGTAAATCAATCATATGTTTAGAATAAAATTAACTTGCTGCGTAATCTAAAGAAAGAACTTTTTCCCGATTTAAAAGTTTCATGAAAACAATGCTTTTGATACAATGACAATGTAGCGTAATGCACAATATTCTCTTTTGCTTAAAAAATTGGCTACACAAAGAACTTTAAAAAAAAACTTTTAGTGCATCGTCATATTTCTATATTTGTCTTCGTCGGAATTATTTTTTTTTTTGCTCTTTCCTTTCTTTTTTATTATTGTTTTCCTTTTTTCATAAGAAAAAAAATTTTTTTTTTTAAGATTAAAATAAACAGTTTCACGAATGCATTATTTACTAAACCTTTCTTAGAGTTCTTATTTGTGAAAAAATATTTTGAACAAAGAAATTTTTTTGGTACAACTTCGATTGAATAGATTTTATAGATTTTTTTCGAGAGAGGTTTTTTTCTGTATAATAATAATTCTATTTTTTTGTTCTTTTTTTTTTTTTTAAAAAAAAACACTTCACATTGACCACTTTTAGTGTTTACGGATAATCTTAATATATTTATATGTTTTTTTTCTTTTATTTATTTTGACTTTCATATGCAGACTGGTTCTTTATATACCTTTTTTTTAAATGAAGCATAAGTTTCCATAATTCCATAATTTAAATAAGAAAAAAAAAANAAAAAAANAAAAAAAAAATAAATACATACATATATATATATATTTCATTAAAAAAAAAAAATTTTTAAAATGACCTCCACCGGTGGAGGATCTGAAAAGGTCTCAGTTCAAGTTGGTAAGTTATTTTTTTTAAAAAAAAAACTTAATCTTGATTATCTTGGATAACATCACATAATGTCTTTCATATTAATGTCAATCCGTTTAATTCTTCCAAAAAATTATTAAGTTATACGTGTAAAACCATTAACGGAACATGATTTAGAAAATTTACCTACAAGATTTCAAAGACAAATTGTCACTACATCTCCTTATGCAACAAATCAAATTGTTGTTGAAGGAGAAAAGAGACAAGTGTTTAATTTTGATAATGTATTCCCACCTGAAACTACTCAACAAGAAATTTATGAAAAATCTGTTGAAAATTTAGTAAATAAATTCATTGAAGGTAGAATATTTTTGGTAAAATTTCCCGGCGATTCATCCGAGAATATAATTCTCTAAATTTCTTTTTCTTTTAGGATTCAATGTAACAATATTAGCATATGGTCAAACATCCTCAGGAAAGACACATACAATGGGTACAGCTGATAATCCTTTAATACCTTCAGACTCAAAAGGAATAATACCAAGAGCAATGTCTACTTTATTTTCTACCATTAATTCCATACATCATTCAAAAAATGACAATAGAAAATTTTCAATAAAAGTATCCTTTGTCGAGATTCATAATGAAGATTTAATTGATTTACTTGGTGAAGGTGTAGAAGAAGAAAGACCTCCTGTATTAATTAGAGAAGATTCTAAAGGAAATATTTATTGGAGTGGATTACAAGAAGTTAAAGTTACTGGTGTTGAAGAAGTTATAAGGTATATATTAAATAAAATAAATAAATAAATAAATAAATATATATATATATTTTTTTATAAATAATTGATGATCATTAATCCTATTTATTTTATTTTATTAGTTATTTGGCTAAAGGTTCGCAGCATAGACAAGTTGGAGCAACAGATATGAATGAAAAATCCTCTAGATCTCACGCAATATTTTCTGTAACAATGTTACAACAAAAATTTATTCCAAATAATAATAATGGTTCTCCATTGTCACCTACAACACCTACTTTTTCAAGACCTGGAACACCTTCTTCGAGATCTATTAGTTCAAGAGCTCCTTCAAGGGCAAATTCTGTTATGAGTAGTAGATTTGATGATGGTGAATGGGTTACTATTACAAGCAAATTTCATTTTGTGGATTTAGCTGGTAGTGAAAGAGTAAGTTTCATTCTTTATAAAAGTGTGAGACGAGATTCAAAAATATCGTGTCACTAGAAAAAAAAAATTTCTTTTTTTCCTGTTTATTTTAGTTAAAGCGAACGGCAGCGAGTGGAGATCGAGCAAAAGAAGGAATCGCCATAAATTCAGGATTATTAGCATTGGGAAATGTAATCTCAGCATTAGGAGATCCCAACAAAGCAAAATATACAACTCATATTCCTTATCGAGATTCAAAACTTACAAGATTATTACAAGATTCTTTAGGTGGAAATGCAAAAACTTTATTAATAGCATGTGTTTCACCAGCAGAATATAATGCTAATGAAACTATTAATACTTTAAAATATGCTAATCGAGCAAGAAATATTAAAAATAATGCCGTAGTTAATCAAGAAGAAATGGGTTGGAATGATGTTGGACATTTACAATCTTTAGTTATAAAATTAAGACAAGAAAATAGTTCTTTAAAAATTGCAAATGCTACTCTTGGATTACAACAGCAACAACAACAAAGTTCTAGTGGAATTGTTACTCCTGGTAGAGTTACCCCAAATTTGCCTCCAAGTCGAAAAAATTCTGTTGGAGTAGCTACCGGTATTCAAGGACGTAGTACTCCGACAAGCGGTTTACCTGGACGTAGTACTCCTACTTCCGGTATACCTGGACGTAATACTCCTACATCAGGAATACCAGGACGAAGTACGCCAACAAATCCAAATGGGAGAGATACTCCAAGTATAATGAGACGGACTTCTTCACCTCTTACAACTTTTGCACATGGAAATGTTCAACATTCTAAAGAAATTGAAATGTTGGAAGATCAACTTGTACAATTACAACGTTCTTATGCTGAACTTTCACAAAAATATGCTAAAGTTTCTGCGGAATTAGCAGCGCATCAAAATAATTATGATGATGATACAAACCTTCATGGTCAACCTTCAAATTTTGTAAATTCCGCAAAAATAGAAAAATATGAAGAAACTATAACTTCTTTGGAAAGTAAATTAGCTATGATGAAAGCTGCATTATTACATTCTGAAAATCTTTTATCAGATCAAGAAACAAAATATAAAGAAGTTGAAGAATCTGACGAACATAATAAGAATGTCATTAATAGTTTACAAAATTATATTAAAGAAATTGAAGGAAAATTAGAAAAACGTGAAATTGAAGCAAAATTACAAACGACTCGACTTGAACATCCTGAAAAATTCATAAGTGAAACCGTTCGATTACTTGAACAACGTTTACAAGAACGTGATGCCGCATACCAAGAATTAGAAGCACAACACAATGAATTAAAGAAGGAACGAATTGATAATAATAATATTCCTCAAGATACGAAAATTCTTTTGGATAAACTTGATGATCGTGATCGAAGAATAACTCAACTTGGATCCAAATTAAATCTTTTAGCCGATGAACTTGATAAATTGAGAAAATTAGAAGCCACCAATTCAAACAACTCATTAACAACAAGTGAAGATAAATATTCCTATCCTTCAGGTGAACAAAATCTCATGACTCTTGAATCTAAGCTTTCTGAATTACAAAAATCCCATGAAAATACTGTTACTGAATTGATTGATGTAAAAACTAAATATCAATCAAGTCTAGACGAAATTCAACAACTACAATCTTCATTAAGTGAAGCAAAAACATCATCGACAAGTGATAATGATCGGTTAGAAATAACAACGCTTGAATTGAAATTCGCAGATTTGAAAAAAACTTACGAAAAAACTGTCACTGAATTAGCGGAAACTAAATTCAAATATGAGGAATGTCTTAATGTAATTCGAGATCTTCAGTCACAACTCGATGTACATTCTGAAATGATTGAAGATTTACATTCTATTTCATCAACACCAGTAACGCCGGCGACTCCAATAACTCCCATAACTCTTTACACTGATAATCATCACCCAAAAGAATCTTCAAGTAATTCCGCCCCAGTTTTTTCCAAATCTTTACTTCATCGAAAAGTCAAATCGTTATCTGTTGACCTTTTAAATTCAGAGAAGCATGATAACGCTCATGCTGCTATAGTTGAAAAACTTCAATTTGAATTAAAATTATTTGAATCTTTTCACAAAGACAAATCACAAAGTCTAGATGCAGTCAAACATGAATTATCTCGTCTAGAATTAAATCATCGTGAAACTTTACAAATTGTTGAAGAACTTCGGGAAGAAATTAGAAGACGTGATGCATTAGCAAAATTGGAAGTAAAATCAGTAATAAATTCCAAACAAAATGCTGATCAATCATCTTTACCTATTACAAATCAAGTTGATGAACTTGAAATTGTTCAATGTCTTCGTGAAGAAGTTGAACAATTAAAAGAAAAACAAAGATTAGCAATGGAAAGTATTGCTGAACGTGAAAATGAGAATAAAAAGAAAGCGGAAGTTGTTGAAAAATTAGAATCAAATATTCGTGAACTTAAAGAACAACTACATCAAGCTGAGGAAAAACCAGGAGACATTAGTAAGGATGCTAATGAACAACTCGTTAATGAATTACAGTCTCGGGTTAAAGAATTGGAAGAAAAACTGGTTAAAGCTTCAGAATTTCAAAATAAAAGTCGAACTTCCGAAGTCGATTCAAATCTTCAACAAGTATCAGATGAAGAAAATGATGGAATGTTGAAACTTCGTGAACAAGTTTCTAAACTTCAAACAGACATTGAATCAAAGAGTCATACAATCGCTGCAATTTTGCTCCCAGACAATGAAAATCAAACTAAGATTCGACGTCTTGAAGGTGAACTTTGTGAGGTAAAAGAAGCACTTCGTATTGCTATAGAAGAAAAAAATAACAAATTTTCTCTTGACTCTGAATCATTATCATCAGATAATAACATTACTTCTTTCCAAAGCGACGTGATGATATCTGAAGGAAGTTCGGCTGACAAACTAGAACAAAGTATCGATGAGAACGTAATAGCATTGGAAAGCACAGTAAAAGAACTTGAAACTCAATTATCAAAAGCGAAAGAATCTCAACCAAGAACTTCTATTCTTCATGATATGGATCCAATACAAAAAACGGTAGATAATCTAGAAACCAAACTTGCTACTTTACAAAAAGTGTTGAATAAAAATTCCGACAGTGTACAAAATTTAAATGGTGAACAAGAATGTGTGGCCACTTTACAATCTCAGCTAAATACTCTTAAATTGGATATTAAACGAAAAAATGAACTTATTGAAACTTTAAAGCGTGATTTGGTAGATAAAGGTACTTTACAACAGATGCTTCGAGAAAAGGAAGCAGAAGTTATTTTCCTCAAGGAACAATTAGATCAAATCAAAAGTCAAGATATAGACGTGCAAAAACAAATAAAAGAATTACAAGAACAATTAGAAAAAGTTGAAGCAAATAATAGCGTTAACAAAGCTTTACAAAGTGAATTAGAAGCTATAAGAAAAGAATTCAAAGATGTAAAAGGAAAAGAGGACTTTACGCTTGAACGATTAAGAATCTTAGATGCCGAGGAATCAAAACTTCAAAAAGACTTGGAACGGTCGCGTACTATAGAAATTTCACAAAGAGAACAGATCGCGGTATTAGAATCTCAATTAATGGAATATGGTGGTCAAGTTGATAAAGATTTAATAAAGTTGAGAACTGAATTGGCTTTAACAAAAGAATCTGAAATTTCAGAAAAACAAACAATTGCTAATCTTGAATCCAAATTGAGCAAGTCAGAATCCGAAGTTTCAATTCTTCAGAATGAAATTGATGAACTAAAGTTAAAAGAAAGCGAACAACTTAAAATGATTCAAGATCGTGAAAATAAGTTGAATGAAGTTCAAACATCATCAAGCTCTCATGAAGAATCATTGATAAAACGATTAAATGAAGAAATTGAACAACTTCGCATTGAAAAATCTGAACAACACATGAAAATTCAAACTCTTGAAATAAGAATGAAACTTGTTCAAGAAGACCCTACAAAAAATGAATTAACCGAATTAAGAGCTTCTGAATCTCGTCTTCAACAAAAAGTTCATGAATTAGAACAACAATTATCTAACGCTCAAGAGAAACATCATCAATTGCAGTTTATGAGAAATGAATTGAAAGTATTACAAGAGTCAGAATCCGGACAAAAATCAATCATATTTCAATTGCAAACTCAACTAAGAGAAACAAAAGATGCTAAAGAAACTGTTAAAAGGGAATGGGAAAATATGAAAGATAATTTATGTGATCAAACCAAACTCGTTGTGACCCTTGAAGGAGTATTACAAACCATGATGGAAGAATTGAATATGGCCAAAGAAAACCATGCAGCTAGTTTAAAAGAACTTGATAGTATGACAAGCGCTTTAACTAACATGTTGGAACAACGAAATGAAGACGAAAAAAAGATTGAAGCGTTGGAAACTGAAATTAATTTGTTAAAGGAAAGCGGAAAATGTAATAATGATTATATATTGCTACGTAAAGAATTATCAAATACCAAAAAAGAAATGGAAGAACAAAATAAAGTTTTAATTGAACTTGAAAAACAAATGGAAAGGTTAAGAAAAGAACGGGATCAATATGTCGAACTTAATAACCAATTGACTAGAACAGTTGTGACACAAGAAATAAAACAAAGAGAGGCTGTTGCAGCACTCGAGTCTACTATATCCAACCTACAGTCTCAACTCGAAGAAGAAAAATCCACAGCTCAAAATTACCAAGATACAGTGACCACACTTGGAGAAAAATTAACTAAAGTAGAATTACAACTCGATGAATCAAAAGCATCTGACGAAAAACATGCTCAAATGGTCAATGAATTCAAATCTATGTTAAAAGAAGCGAATACGACATTGGTAGAGAAGGAAAAGATGATCACCGACAAAAATGCTCGTCTAGCAGAATTAGAAACAATGGTTAAAAAGACAAGAGCTGATTTAGAAAAAGCCGATTCATCTAAATCATTTGAGTCCGAACGCGCTAGAGAACTTCGAATGAAGGTTGCTCAGATTGAATCAAGGTTCTACTCTGGTTCATCATCAGCGGAACTTAAAGATGCTCAAAGATTAGCTGATCAACAATTGGAATATATAAAAGAATTAGAAATAACGTGTGATAATGTGAAGACTTTGACCAAAGAATTAGAAGAATCAGAAGCTGCACAAGCTGCACAAGCAACTTTAATTGAAGAATTAGAGAAAGCTTTGCAGAAAAAAGAAGAAAATTTACGAGAATTAACAAATTTATTAAATGAAACAAGATCAAACCTTGAAAAAGTTAATGATTCCGAAGTTTATAACGTTGATCATGTCGAGTCTTTAGAATCTCAACTTCGAGAAGCGCGTGAACGCCGTGATGAAGAGATTAGAAAACTTAAACAAGCGAATATTGAGATTAATGCACTTCGAAAACAATGTGATCATTTACGAAATGATGCGAATGTCGAACGTCTTGAAGAATTGGAACAAAAAGCAATGCAGTTTGTAACTGAAAGAAATGAAACACTCGTTAAAAACGGAGTTCTCGAATCTAAAATTTTTAAACTCCAAAAAGACTTTGATTCATTGGCCGATGATTTCGAGGAAGTTGCTACTAAATACGCGGATGCTGAGACTCGTGTTGATGAACAAAAAGAACGAATTGCTCAATTAGAAGCAGTATTAGAGATTAAAGAGCTTGAAGCTGAAAAACGAGAATCAGAAAAAGCTAATAAAGTTGATCAAAAGGTAGATTCTATAATAATAAATGAACAAGAACATGAGTCACAATTATCCGGATCAGAAGTTTTCAATAAGTCAATTGATAATTTTGCTGAGATACAAGAATTGAATAAGAAAATTGCAGAGTTAGAGGAAGAGAATGATGGAAAAACACAACTCATTGACATGTTGGAAGAAACACTTAAAGAGAACGAAGAGGAATTAAGTGAAGCTAAGCAACAATTAATAATTTTGCGACGAGAGAAATTAGAGCTTGAAAGAAAAATAGAAAATTTGAAAAATCAATTAGATATCGTAACGAATGAATATGAAGAAATCAAAACATCCGTTAAAGAAAAAGAAGAAATAGAAAGCATCTTGGAAGAAGAAAGAAAATTAAAAAAGAATGTAGAAATGGCTTACGCTAAACTTGAAAGTCAAGTTGAACAATTATTATCGAAGAAAAATAAATTTATGTGCTTCTAAACTATTTTATTATATAATTTTTGTTATAGTTTGTTTTGACGGACTTTTTTTGTATAGAAATTTAAATTTATTTATTTTTAAAAAATTATTTGTACATTAAAAAAAATACACTTTTTTTTTAAATAGATGTAATTATATAAAATGTGAATTTAACATAATATTTTAATTTTAAATAAAGATACTTATTTAATTAAAATTTATATACGAATTAAGCATATCCATATATTGATTCTATTATTGTCTTCTCCACTATCAGCATACATTAATCATTGAAATAGATGATTGAAAAAAAAAAATATATTTCTCTTTATTAATTTTTTTAAATTAAAAAATATTACAAAATAAAACAAGTATTTATATTATCTATAATAAAAAATTAATAATGAGAAAAATAAAATAATTGAATATAAAAAAAAAGTGTTGTCAAAAGAATAATAATAAATAAGACTGTACAGGTTATTGAAATAAATAAATTAATCAACATCTACAACTTAAACATAATGAAAAGGAAGAAAAGTAGAGAAAAATCCAGCTTTCTCCTCTTATTATTGATTTTAAACACCAAAATAATCTTAACTTATATGAACAAATGAGATTCTAATTATTATTATTATTTTTTTTTTTTTTTAAAAAAAAAAAATGATTTTGTACAAATGAATTATTATTAACTAAATTATTATAAACAAATTAAATTACTTTTTGCTATCACTAACATCCTCCACAGTGTTTACATTTTGAATTTCTTTTAATAATTCAGGACAAATATGCTGATGTAATTGTTTTAATTTTTTTGGAGGGGTGTCAGAACATGACTCTATAGACTTAAACCATGTATCTTGTTTAATCCCATCAATAGTTATACGTTTTCTTGGATTAGGTTCTAAAATATTATACATTAATTCTTTACAACCACGAGGTAATTTTTCAAATGGTTCATATTCCTTATTATTTCTTTTTTCTAAATAATTCGCATAATTTGGATCCGTTGGGACCGCCATTCTAAATGGTATACCCTGATATACCAAGGCATAATAAACAATACCACACGCCCATACATCAACCTTCCTTGCATCATACTCTTTTGATTCAAATTGTTCCTGCGAATAATGCAAAAAAAAGTCAACAAAATGTATTACAAAAAAAAAAGAGAGAATATATATATATTTACCGGAGCAATGTATGGTTCAGAACCACATACACCTTTAGACATATGAGCACCTTCTTCCCAACAAGTTCTAAATACATCAGAAACGCCAAAATCCGTAATTTTTAAATGACCTTTCTTATCAAGTAAAAGATTTTCCGGTTTAATATCCCTGTGAGCAACACCATTACTATGTAAATAATCTATACCCATTATAAGTTGTTTAAAACAGCAATTCATTTCCACGGGTGTCATAAAATTTGATTTGATAGCAGAATATAAATCACCTCCAGCACAATATTCCATTACTTCACACCAATTCTGATTTTCATCTTGAACTAAATCTACAGTACGTACTATATTAACATGTTCCAAAGTTGAACTTATACAAAATTCACTTGTAAGTTTTTTAACATAATCTTTTTCAGTTTCATTTTTTCTTCTCTTTCTAAATTCCTTAACAGCATAAGTTCTTTCACAATCTGAATTATCATATTTATGAGCGAGACGTACGACAGCCGTTGCACCTTTACCGATACAACCTTTTTCACATACACCATATTTGTTGATACCACTTTCGCTGCCACTATCACTTCTTTGTGTTTGTTTATCATTATTAAGATCAAGAGTAGGATTAAGAATTTCTTTCAACATGGATAATTTATCAGAATTGGTACTAAAAGTAAATTCACCTTTTTCTTCAACAGGTGAAGCTATTAATTGTTTGTTTTCAATATTTCCCTTTGATTCATGATGGAATAATTTTTGTACACTTTGTACCAAAGTTTTTCTTTTATGTAAATCATGATTTGAAGTAGGTTTTAAAGTAGCAGAAGAAACAGTAGCAGTTGTAGTAGCAGATGGGATAGAGTCGATTGATAAATTATGATCAATTGATGATGAAGGATTAACGATAATATTATCGTTAGAAGAAGGGGCAGTTGAAATAGCTAAATTAGAAGCGTCAGTTTTAGGTAAAGTATCACTATTATCAATTAAGGAATGAGATTTATTTAAATCATGATTAAAAGGAGATTTAGCTGGATCAGTAATATTATTAATAAGTATTTCTTTATTTTTTTTCGAAGTGGAAAAAGCAGCATCTCTTCGTTCTCTAGTAACTCTAACGGCCCTTTCTTCTGACTCAGTCATACGACGACGAGCTTTACTATCAAGAGCTGGTGCCCAATAGTCTGTAGTAAAAGTAACCATCTTTTACGTTGAACAAGTTAAAAAGGTATGAAAAGCTGAGATGGTATTTATAGTCTATGAAAAATTCGAAGAGAATACGAGAAAGATCTACAAAAATTTGAAAAAAAAGAAATCCTAATTTGTTTATTATAAATCTATATATATATATCTATGGAAAAAAAAAAATATTTTTTTTTTTTTTTTTTTAGGGAGGAAGTAAAAGATGGTTGAATTTATAATGTGTGAGATTAGTACTATAATTTATTTGGAAGAATATAAAAAAATTTATTTAAATTGGCAACTATCCACAATATATTTACTGAAAAAAAAAAATCAAATTCAAGTTTTTCAAATTATTATTTCATATGACAACAATAAATTAAGAAACCCGTAAACTCAAAAAGTTGCATAAAAAAAAATGATCATTTAAGAGTAAGAAGGAAATTTTAATTAAGGGGAATTCTTGTGAAGAAAAAAAAAATTAAGGCTATAAGGGTTTAAATAGTAAAATTTAATTTATCACTGATAGAAGGAAGCATCAGGATTTATGTAGACTATTGTATATAAATAATATAAAGGGGGCTTTTTAATTCACAAAAAAATTTTTTGGTACAACACTTGGCAGTCAAAAAAACTCGATAAAAATTTTTTGAAAAAAAATTCTAAATTGGAATTAAATTAATTACAGAATTGTTTAGTAAATGATAAGACATGTCTAAATAGGCCAAATAATTCGCCTCAAACGCGCACGAGATCTCAATAAATTGGTACATTTATATAAAAAAAAAAAAATGATTTATCTTTATATGAAAATTTCTTTGGCTGATCGGAGATATCCTTTAAGTATAAAAAATAAATAAATGATGTTATCTTCATAATCAGTGTCGCCAAATATTTACCTGTTATAATAAGCATGGCTGCATTGATTTGATTTGTTGTGTAGATGCATAATATGTATGACTTCTCTTTATTGCAAACAAGAAAAAAAAAAAAGATATAATTGATATGCTCATTTACTTTTTTCAATTGTCGTACAATATTCACCTTAGTTATTGTATTATTGGATTGTTGTAAATCTTTTCCTACCTTTGACTGTTTCCCCCATTTTTTTTCGCCTCCTAACATAAATGATACATTGATTGATTATAATAATCACGTGTACCACTAAATCTAACTCAGAGAATTCACTAATTTTTTCCTGGAATTTGACATTTAACTTCGATTTTTCCGGTAGATCTAACGAAATATAACATTCATTGTATAGCCTCAGCCAATTTCCGAACATAAGATAAAAAATGCTCACGTGTTACAAGGAACATTAAACGTTTTTTTTAAAGATTACATTTTAACGATAATCTATTTTAATGATATCATTAATTAATATTCTTTACTTGATAAAAAAACTTTAATTATAAGCTTAATCTTTTTTTTTTGATATGAGACAGACCAGTCACATGATTATTAAATTGTTCAAGAATAATCGAGGTATTCTAAAACTGTTCTTAACACTATTAGTAATTCTTATTTCTATATTTGTTGGAGCTTTTTTTTTTTTTGCTTGGCTGATGCACATTTTGGTAAAATCCTAGAAGCTTCATTTTTTGATCCAGAAACATTTTAGGTGTGACATGATCTTTTATTGGATATTGGATACCCATTTTTGAAAATTCTAGTTTTAGTTGGTAAAATATGAAGCCATATAATCATAGAACAAGATCCTCTTGGCAAAATCTCGTAAAATTAACATGAGTTGGTATGTTCATAGGCTTAATTTTGCTAAATTTTGCTAAAATTCGAAAGTGAAGCTCAGTATTAGCAAGTTTGTTAACATTTATTCTGTAGGAAGGGTACTAAAAAAACTTTTGGGAGGTTACCTCAAAATATTCGTGTAAAAACCGGACTTGGAACTGGTAATCTTTTTTTTTCTCATTGTTAATTTAATAAAAAATCCCTCGTAAATCGATATATAAAAGTTTTATGAAATTTATTATGAAACTAATTCTTAACAAATTTATTATTTATAGCTACCCGTGATATTCAACTTGATGATATTTTATCTCGATTTAATGAGTTGCATACTGGGACAGAAAAGATGTATAAAGATGCTATTAAATTTAGGGATGGGGTCTCACGTAAGTTTTTAAATGATTTTATTTTATTTATTTATTTATTTATTTATTTTTTTTTTTGATCTAATTACTTATTATAATTTGATTTTTTACTCGCATAGATATGTTGAATCACCAGGCTAATATTTCTGATATTCTGGTAGAATTATATAGTCCTATCGTAGGCAAGAATGAAACTGAATCAACTGTTCGTCGTATCACAACCCCTGTTCAGACCATGAATGCTGTTGAAGAATTTCAAAGTACGATGAATGAATTAAGGGATATTCTCTTGCCTGAACTGGTGGGTGACTTTACAAGTTTAATAATATTACTAGATTATCTTTATTAATATAATAATTATTTCAATAATTTAGGATCGTATAGATGGTATAGTAGTATTACCTTCAAAGGACTTCATAGACATAGTTAAATTGATAAAGAAAACTATTACAAAACGAGAGCATAAAAAGGTGGATTTTGATCGATATACAACTACCGTGAAAAAACTTCAAGGTAAAAAGGATAGATCATCGAATGATGAAAAGTCATTAATCAAGGTAATTTTTATACTATTATTGACTATTGTTACTGATTTTGTTTAAGCTTTGTTTTTTTTTATAAATATATTTATAAATTTTTTACTTTGTACAGGCTGAAGAAAGTCTTACTAAAGCAACGGAAGAATACAATCATTATAATGAATTACTTAAAAATGAATTACCTATCTTCTTTGAATATAGAGTTCAATTCATTGAACCAGTTGTCACTAATTTTTATCATTTGCAATTGAAAATTTATGGAATTTTGTATGAAAAAATGGACCGTTTAATTTCTAATACCGGTCATTTTGAAGTTCAATCTGATATAGTAGAACGTTATAATGAAAGAAAAACTGAAGTAATTCAACAAATGGAAACCCATTTATCTTTATTAAAAAAAAAGAAAGGATTTAAAAAAGAAAGTAAGAAATTCTTTCTTTTTAATATATCATGTGTTTACCTTTTTTCTTATTAACATGATTTCTTATTATAATTTTAGGTGACAGTATTCGCCATAATAATACAAATGAACCAATTGGTTCAAGGTATTCTAGTACAAGTTCCATGTATACATCAAATGATAATGATGATGAGGAAGTGCCACCATCTTATTCATCTGTAGCCACGCCTCCTGAACCAACTGGATCAAGTTCTGTAGTGAGATCTACAGCAAATTTAAAACTTTATCCTATTCAGAAAAAAGTTCCACCACCACTTCCACCTCATGGTTCAAAACCAAAATCTGTCCAATATGTTAGAGCTTTGTATGATTATGATGCACAAGCAGATGGTGATTTGTCATTTAAAAAAGGTGACAAAATTGAGGTTATTAACCGAACAGCAGATGTAAATGATTGGTGGAAGGGAAATTTGTATGGTAGAATTGGTGATTTTCCAGGTAATATAATTTATTGAAAAATCTAATAAGTTAATACTTTGACTAATATAAAAAAAAAATTTTCTTATATAGGAAATTATGTTGAAGATTGGTAATCACTAATCATTAATCATCTTACATTTATTTATTTATTTGTTTGTTTATTTTTTGTGAATTAAATACTTATTATAATTATAAGTAAATAAAAAGATAATATACTGTATTATTAATAATTAGGAATTAATATATTAGGATTTGCTATAATCATATAATAATAATATTATTATTAATATTATATTTAAAATGATTTAAAAAACTTATGTTTAATTATAAAGTTTAATAATTCTATTAAAATTAAAATTAAAATTTTGGCCAAACTATTAATATTTTTACATATAATTAAAATTGCTTGGTAAAACTAGGAAGTTTAGCAAATAAGCAAAATATTAAAATGTAGTAATTTGATAAAACTATATTAAAGTCTTATTAAAAGTTAGCAAAACTTGATGAAAGGTAAATCCTATTAAAACCTATTATAAATAGCAAAACTAACAAAATTCTGTGAAATTATAATAAAACTATAGTAAAAATTTGGCGAAACTAAACACAGGATTTTAGAAGAATTTAGACAAGCAATCCTATATATAACATATAATGGCTTATCAAATTTAATAAATATCAATAATTATTATACAATTATACTTTTATATAAAGTTTTTTTCTAATAATTAATCTGTTTTTTATATTATTTCTTAAATGATAACAAAATTATAAGCAAATTTACCTGCAATTTTTAATATTATTTAATGTTATATTATGTAAATTTTTACTAAGTAACTCATAATTTTATTTTTATTTTTATATAAAAACCAGTATGAAATTTATCAAAAAAAATATATATTTTTTAATAGTTTACTTATGAGTATATTTTAATATTAGTAAAAATAAAGAAATTTAGTGTAATTTTTAATATTACACCTCCTTATATATCTGTTTTAGAACTTTAATATTTATATAATAGATGTAATTTGATTTACTTTACAAGTTTACTTAAAGTTCTAGTAAATATAAAAGTTTGATTCTAACTTTACTTATAAGTAAATATTTTTGATACTAGATTTTTTTTTTTACTTTTATATAAAAAAATTAATTCTTTTAGTAAATGACTTTTATTTAATAAATTAAAAAGAATTATCTTTCTGATATTTTTTTTACTACTGCAATCTACCACCAAACTAATACCTAATAATTATATTGCAAATTTATGCTAACCCATTTACTTTTAATCAACTTTTACCTTTTAAATATATTAATACTAATATTCTTTCAGAATTTTTACTTAATACAATTTCTTTTAATTATAATAAAAAAATTACAAGTACTTTTTAAATTATCACTTGGTATAATAATTCTTTATAAGTGATTTTTAGATATATATTAAACTTTTAATCCTATTTTTATTATTTACTAAATTTTTTTAGATCTTTCTAATTATATATATATCTCTACTACTTAGTTGCTTGTCTTATAGCTTTATCCTGATTATATTATTAATAAAAATATATTAACTTTTTATTATACTTATCATCATAAAAAAAATAATAAATTTAACTTGTACAAATAATGGAAATTTGGAAACTACTCTCCCTACTGATTTCTACATTTATTTCTTCCAAGATATTTGGGAAAGACAAGTTGCACTTTTTGACATTTTGCACTATACTTTCTCATAAAATAGATTTTTTTAAATTATAATCAACATAACACAAAGACGTAATTTAATATAATTCATATGTTTTATTAGTAAAAATTATGACTGTCATAATTGATTTTGTCCATAATGAAATATTTTAACAATGGCTTTTTAATTTTGCTAGAAAGTATATTTTGCACTAAGAAAGCAATTTTTTAGTCTTAGGAAAAGTTGTTCTACACCACTAAAGATAGCTAAAAAATTTTAAAAAATATGAATAATAATCTCTGATTCATCAAGTTTCTTCACAAATCAGATTCATGATAACTTTCAGTTACTTATGTCTTATTCCAAATTGATACCTGAAGAACCATTTGGTTTTCTAAAATACCTTTTATGAGCACAAGATGAAAGAGTAGGGCTTGTAGCTGCTTTTGGTAAAACTAAAAGTAGGTCTAATGTGAAGTTTTTTTGAAAGTAAACCAATTTTTTGCAAAGTTGACATATGAGCTTAACATAATAGGAAAAGATTTTTCTGGTATTTAAGCTTGGTGAAATTACTTTTTTTTCAAATTTTTTATTTATTTTTGTTAGTGAAAAGGTGAAAGAAACTGAAGAACATCAGTTTTTTCAGCCCATGATAACAAATTCTGATTTCTGAATTAGCGAAGAGTAATACCATATATCTCAAGGAGATTTTATTCCTTAATTCTGAAAATTTTTGTATATTGAAGAGCGGTATTTAGTAAGTGGGAAATGGGGGGTACTGGAAAAATTGATTGATAGCTGATAATCTGTTAGTGATTAGTTCTCTTATTGTTACATTCCTTTAGTTTTTGTTTCACAGATGGTGATTCTTATTTTAGCCCCCTTAAGATGACATTATGTTTAATATTATTAAAAAATACAAAAAAAAGTTAAAAAGATGTGAAAAACATGGATACTCGATTGAAATGCACTTCCATAAGAATGAAGTTTGAGTAGGTTGAAATAAAATGATTTCTTTTACAATAGGTATATTAAAGATCAAGATTCTTAAAAAGGAACAAGCTGGATAGTCATGATATATAAATACTATTCATTTTTAGGCAAACAGTCAACTTGATTCATAGAAGAATATTTAGTGGTACTATTAGAAATTGGCCTATTTTAGAGGATTCCTGTTAGGATAATTGGATAACTAGTTAGAGTTTCAATTGATGTGATAAGGACAAAGTTTCTGGTGATGATCTTCAGATAAAATAATATAAGTAATCATCTTGATTTATCTGAAGCATCTGTTAAGATGACTAAATATTGCAAAGTATAATAAAGTAATTGGTAAACAAAATATAAAAACCTATAGTTGCAAAGTATAGTAAAGTAATTAGTAAGCAAGATATAAAAACTTATAAAATTGTAGTATTACAAAATGTAGTGAAGTAACTAGTAAGCAAAACATAAAAACCTATAGGGTTGTAGTATTGCGAAGCATAGTAAAGTAATTAGTAAGCAAAATATGAAAACTTATAGATTGTAGTAGTGAAATAACTAGTAAGTAACTAAAGTAAAATATGAAAATCTATAGGATTGCAGTATTGTAGAATGTAATAAAATAACTGATAAGTAAAATATAAAGACTTACAGTATTGTAGAATATAGGGAAGCAACTGGTAAGCAAGACATAAAAACCTATAGTGAAGCAACTGATAAGCAAAACATAGTAAAAACCTGTAATGAAGTAACTGATAAGCAAAATATATAAAAAATATATATATATAGAATTGTATTCTAATATTTTTTTAGTCTCCAGTAAGTCTTTAATAGGCCTTCAACTAGTTACTACTTACTAGCAAATTATTAGTATATCTCAAGTAAGATTTAAGAATTGTTTCATCATACCTCCAATATGTCTCATTCTTATTCTGAACTGATCATGAATGTGAAAGATTGTCAGGGTCTAAGAAAAGAAGTAAGTCAGCATAGGTAGCTAAAAATGGTATAATAGTTTGCTTTACTATAATACTTTTCAATATATTTTATAATAAAAGACTGTTGATATATCACATGGAATGTAGTCTTACATTTTCTAATAGATATGATATATTTAACCATCAATATAGGTATATAGATAAGAATAAAATATCATTTGTACAGTATATTAAATAATATTTTAACAATTTATTTTAAAGTAAATTTATAATTTATTAAAATTGGTATTATTAAATTTTTTTTTTTTTTGATAAGACAAATTAAACATATTTATTGTATTAAATATCATAAGACAAATATATTCTATAAATCATGTATTCACCTTCTGTAATTATAAAAATATAATTTGTCATGTAAGAATTTTGGTTTGTAAAGGTAGGAATTGAAAACAAATTCCCCTTAGTATATACTGGCTCTTATGCTTCACCTTAGATTTTCCAATCTAGTACTATATGATTATCTAGATTAATGCTTAAAACTTGTCTAACTAACCCTTCATGTCGAACTGAATCTATACTATCTAAATTACCATTAAACAAATCTAAATTAATATTATCTATATTATTTTCTAAATTATTATTTCTATTATTACAAACATTCATATTCCCCTCCAAATTCTTTCAAAGGCCAACATACTTGCTGTGAAGACTCTGAATCTTATCTGTCAGATGATGCACTTTTTTGAAAAAATGATCTCCTTTGATAATTCCAGATATCACAAAATTCTGAACCACGTCGTAACCAATTTTGGCAACTTGGGCAATTCTTGACAGTTTATCAAGTACAGGATGGTTAAACTTGTCAAATGGTATGTTATTTCTGTAAAAAGAAATTTTCCTGCTCTGTTCAATGAATGGATTGTGGCCTTATATATCATATGATGGGTTTGTGGAAAGATAAAGAGATTTCTACTCCTTAAATAGCTTACATCATGGTATCCACAATTGTTAGTAGAAAAATTGGTATTATTAAATTCCTTTAAAGTAATGATTAATAACATAATATATTTATTCAAAAAAAAAAAAAAATTTTATTAAAGAAAAAGAATAAGAATTTTTTCTATAAAAAAAAGTGTGATCATATCCATCAAAAGTCAGATCACAGATCTGATAATTCGATGTTATTAAGTTAATCTGATAAAAGAAATCTATTAAAAAGAACATTAAACCTACAATTTTATTATTAGTCATTATATAATAGTTATATAATATTATTAAATTAGTATAATTTCTATATCATTATTCAGTCAGATGATCTAAACGTTACTTTGTTTTAATATTTAAACAAGCGGCATGACTAACTCAAATAAGATTAGTTTAGCTGCTAATTGGTCCATGGAAAAGTCCGCATAATTTGGTACAGTATAACTTTTGAATGTACGAAATATAAATACTTTTAATACTTTTCACTTTATTTAATATTTTTTTATTTTAAATCGGCTTTAGGTATCGAGAAGTTTTTTCATTTAATTTTACTAGACGTAATTTATAAACTTTTTCGATATTTTAATGAGCGCGATACAAAACCCAAACAACGTCAACACAAAGAGTAGTTTACCTGCTTTACATGGTGTTAAGATCAAAGCAAGAAAGGTTTGTCATCAAAATTTATTAAATCTATGAAAAGTATTAATACTAAAAGTACTGTTTTATTGTATTATAGGGGCAGCAAAAAGCTCAGGCTAAATACGAGCCTACTGGTATATTTTTTTTCGAAACTTAGTTATAAGAATTGAGTAGCACGATTTTTTTTTCATTCACTAATGTTATTTGTTGATGGTTATAGTTTTTAGAGATAGTATTTTAAAAACACTTTTAGAAGCCCAACCTGGAAACTTCGAGGAAATCTCCCAAAACTTAGACGTAGCAGGCAATACACTTGAATATAGAAAATACGGCGAAACTTTATTTGAAATCCTTCTTACTGGCGGTGTATTAGGTGTGTTAATGATTCCATTCAATTCTTCAGTTAATTTCTTGAAAATGATCTATTGACTCTTTATCTTTTATTTATTATATTTAGCTCCTGGAGGCACAATTGTTGACGATGGGGCAAAACGTAGTCCATTTTCAATTTTCACTGCCGAGGATAATATCGAAAGTATCAAAAAACATGTTGAAGTTTTCAATAAGCTAATTCGCCGTTACAAGTATTTGCAACGTAGTTTCGAAGAAACTATTAGAAATTTACTTCAATATATTAACAAATGGGGTTCCGAGGAAAACAACAAACTCGCCACTGCGATTGGCTTGTTTGCTTCTGGTCAGATGACCAACATTAACGTTTTGACAATTCTGTTCAAAGAACATCTTGTCAAAGAAGGCCTCTCCCTCCAATTCGTTACTTCTGTATTCAAAGCCTATCTTGGTGAACAAAGTATTGATCATCTAGGTAGTTCTCTTAAAAAGGCAGGAATAGACAACAAGCTTTTGGAATTCTTCCCTCCTAATAAGCGAGATGAGGAATACTTTGCTCGTTATTTTGAAGCTGAGGACATGAAACAGCTAGTTGAATATCATAGCCAAAAACAAAGAAATTCGATGAAAGAACAAACAATTGACCACGTTAAGGAAATGTTGGAAGCCGAAAACAATTCTCAAGAGGTACTTAGTATATTATGCTTAAAATGACTTAAAATGTATATTATTCTACGATATTAAGATTATTTTTATAAATTTTATAAATTTAGATTGTTGCCTACCTTAAACAACGTATCAAGGAAGGTAATTGGCAGGAAAGTGATTTTGTCCAAATAGTCTGGGTTGCATTGATGCAAGCCGTTGATTGGAGTACTCGTCCAGAAATGATTGAAAATCAAGCTTCGCGTCAAATTAAAGTAAGTATATGCTTCTTTTATAATTAAAAAGTCTAATTACATATACAGTATAACTAATTATTTCATATAAACTGATTTTAATGGTTTTATCAGAAAAATGCTGAAATTCTCGCTGCCTTTGCCTCTAATCCTAAGTCAGAACTTGCACTTTTGCAAAAAATTCAAATTTATTGCCACGAGAATACAAGATTGATGAAACATTTTCGTCTAATTGTAAAGATTTTGTATGAAAAAGATGTTGTATCTGAGAATGCTATCTTTTATTGGTATGAGAAAGGATCCAAACCTCAAGGTAAAGGTTTATTTTTAAAACAAATGGAATCATTTGTTAATTGGCTTAGGACTGTAGAAACTGAGAGCGAAGACGATGAAGAAGAGGAAGGTGACGAAGAATAACATGGATCGGTTTGCTTTATTATGATTTTTTTTTTAATTACAAATTCACAAATTAAAAAATTTCTTTATACCATCCTTTTTCCTGAAAAAGAATTAGAAGTTCTAATTAAAACCTTTTTTAACAGAGCATTGATTATACTTTGTTAAATGGCGGCAAATTAACTTTGAATTGAAATAAAATAACTTGAATAGTAATAATTGAATATAAATAAAAATTAAGTAGATGCTGGTTTCCAAAATTTTACAGTTCCATCTACACTAGTAGATATCATATAATTATATCTAGGATGAAATGAAACACATGTTACAACATTGGAATGAGCTTGGAATGAAATCAACAAATTACCCTAACAAATCAAAAGGAGATAATTAAATAATTAATAAAATCTCTAATAATTTAAAAAAATTTTCTTCTTTATTTACCTCTAATAAATCCCAAATATAAATTTTTCCATCTTCTGAACCACTTATAACATAAGCATCATTATTTGATAAACGAGAATGAATTTTGTATGAAACATTTTTATGACCCTTGAATCTATTAAAATAATAAAATCAATAAACTGTTTAGAGTGAAATAAACATATATACACTTGTTTGCTTACTCATTTAGAAGACCTCCATTTTCTCTATCCATTAATCTAATTGTATTATCAAGAGAACTAGCAAGGATACAATTATTATCCCCCGACACACAAACTGATGTTACAGGATCTATAAACATATATGTAATATAAGTAAATAATATCTTATTTATTTATAGTTATAAATAAGACCTGATGCCGATATTTAATTTTTAATATGGTTTAACTTACGAGAAATTAGATCGGTTATAAGAACACCCATTCTAATATCATGAGTACGTATATAACCATCGGCACTTCCAGAAACAATTTCATATTGAGTCACATGTAATGAAGTTACGCTATCTTTTGGTTCTTCAAGAATTTGAATTGGAGCACGAGAATTTGACCTATAAATTATAACGTTATGAGCGTTGAGCGAGAGAGTTTGAGATAGTTGTCACAGATTACTTAATAAAGTTCTACCTGCAATCCCATAATCGTATTGTTGTATCATATGATCCTTTTGAGAAGAAATTAACATGTATAAATTGTTAACAAGAAATCGATTATGAATTTAAGAGGCTTACCACTCGCCAAAACTGTTCCTTCCCAATTGAAACCAACAGCATTTACGCGCTATAATTTAAAACCCGTATTAATTTTCGTATGACTATTATGTTTTTCAATAAAATCCATACGTTACCTGGTTATGACCTTCAAAACGACGAATTGTATTTCCAGTCGAAACGTCCCAATAATAAACTTGTCTGTCGCCACCACAGGATGCAAACCGAGAGTGATCTTGAGTTCTAACAAAAGTTATACTTCAAGTTAAAAGGGGACAACTCTAAATTAAATTATTTACATTATTTACTTACACAGACAAGTCTAAAACTTCTTTACCGTGACCGGAATAAGTTTTAATGTTTAAACCAGTTTCAGGGTTCCATAAGCGTATAGTTCTATCTTGACCACCACTTAAAACATAATCACCAGTCGTATTATATCTTGCAATATGTACAGGTCCCTGATGTAAATTAAAAGTTCTTCTACATTCTATTGGTAAATTTTCAATAGGTGAATTTGATGATGCCATTATTTTTTTTTTAAAAGAATTGATCGTTTTTAGGTAACAATAAAAACTTTATCCTCTTTAGAGTTGTTTTGGTAATTCGTACGACAAAATATTAATTAAATAAAAATTATAGGTTTCAAACAAATTTCTGAAACTTGTTTCACTAATTACTTCTTTATCAATTCGAATTCAAATGGGTTAACTTTTTCATTGTTTCTTAGAACGAATAAATAGTCTGGAACTATTTTTTTCACTTTAGCATTTCAAGCATTTCAAGCATTTCATATTCAAACATTTCATATTCAAACATTTCATATTCAAACATTTCATATTCAAGCATTTCATATTCAAGCATTTCATATTCAAACATTGTACATTTACGATTTACCTAATTTTGCAAAATTTATATCAAACTTTTTTTTTTAAGAAAAAAAAATGGTAGAAGTTATAGACTATCGAATTTCTCGTATTGTAGTATTATGTAAAGATTGTGATCAAGACGTTGGTTTATATCCCGCAAGACATAAATGTGGTATATCAACTTCAGGAGGGTCAAAAGAATCTCTTTCATCTAATAATTTAACATCGAATTCCAATTCCAATTCCAATTCGAGAATTTCTTCCGATTTAAAAAATAATTCGGAAAGTAATAATGGTTATAATCTATGGAATAAATTTATGACTAGTGCTACTACTGTCATGTATAATTTTGATGATGATTCTGATAATGGTAAGTAATAATAATTTAATGAAGAATTTATTTTTTAATTGTCTTAAAACTATTCGTTCTTTTTATGTTATAGAATCAGAAAAAGATGATTGGGATGGAGAAACTCATATATCTCGAATTTTAAGAGAATATTATGAAAATAAAGGTAGTGACCTACCAAATTGGCTATATGATTCAGATTCCAAGCGCAATTTGGATTCCTCAAATAATTCATATGAACCTCAAACAGAACGTACTTCTACTAAAAGACAAGCTTTACCGAACAGAAATGAAAATCAATATTCTAGCCTACTTCTTGAAGTAAATAACAATAGAGGTCGAAACCGACAACCAAGATCTTATAATGGTTCTACAAGAGATATATCACCAGTTCAAAATCACACATCAGCAAGAACGGATAGAGGTAGAGATAAAAGTGCTCCACCTCCAAATTCATTTGACCGTAATAATAATATACGAAATGATAAATACTACGAAAATTCTCATTCTTCACCAAAAAGTACGGATTCAAGAAGAATGACTAATGATCGAATAAATATTAAAAACTCCAATTATAATTCTTTACCTTCAAGACGTCAACCACCGCCATTTCCTACAACTCCAGATGATTACAATGCTTCAAAAAGATTGATTTCTTCAAAGAAATCTTATAATCAATTAAATTCACATTATGATAATACATTAAACAAAACCATCCATGTTAGTCCAAATCGTTATAATAATTATAATAATGTACAAAAAGGAAATAGTAAAGATATTCCGTTTTCAAATTCGCGTGTTTCACATAGAAATCATATACAAGGGAATTACTTTTAATTTAAATAATATTATGTGCTTTAGTTATGAGGGGGTTTGTATTATTTATTTATAAATAAAAATATCATATTTGTTCAAAATTTTAAATTTTTTTTTTCTTGATAATAAATGTTAATTCTACTTTTTTTTTTTTTTTTTTTACCTAATATTAAAACTATAATTTTTTTTATGTTAAAAAAATATATACATTGCAAAAAAAAGGCTACCTATTCTTTTTTTTCAAACTAATTATTTTTCCAAATCAGGATGTACAATGAATTCATGTAAAGCTTTACCAGCTGGTACCATAGGATAAACATGCTCATGCTTTTCTATAATTGCTTCACATACAATTGGCCCATTATATTCTAAAAATTCTTTCATTTTACTTGGCAATTCTTTTTCTGTACTAATTCTCAAAGCTTTAACTCCCATTGACTCTGATAATTTAACAAAATCAGGATTTACCATTTTAGTTTGACTATATCTTTCTTCATAAAAGAGATCTTGCCACTGTTTTACCATTCCTTGAAAATCATTATTTAAAATCAATACTTTTACCCCAATATTATACTGTGCTGCTGTAGCTAATTCCATTCCTGTCATACAAAAACTTGCATCTCCATCAATATCAATAACAATTTTATCAGGTCTTGCGACTTTTGCTCCAATTGCTGCGGGTAATCCATATCCCATTGTACCTAATCCTCCTGATGTAATCATTGTTCTTGGATATTTCCATCTAAAAAATTGTGCTGCCCACATTTGATGCTGACCCACTCCTGTTGTTATAAGTACTTTTTCTTTATAATCTGCCGTTTGTCTATCCAACTCTTCTATAATTTGTTGTGGTTTTAATAATTGATCTGGTGATGATGGTTTAGTATATTTCCATGGATACTTTCTTTTCCATTCATTAATCTCTGAAAACCATTCTTTTCTTTCTTGTGATTCGATAAGTGGTAAAAGCCTATTAAGATTATCTGCCACATCTCCTTCAACGGCTGTTGTAGCTTGTACAACCTTATTAATATTTTTGGGACTTATTTCGAAGTGAATAATACCTCCTCTATCTTCTTTCGCTGCTTGTTTAGCTTTTGGTGCAAAATCTATAAGACAAGTAAAAAATAATTTAATAATGAATTATCAATAGGCATAAAAAAAGTAAATTTAAAATTAACACTTACGTGACAAATGACCAGTAACACGATCATCAAATCTTGCCCCCAAAGCAATAATAGTGTCAGCATTTTGCATAGCCATATTTGCGTATGCTGAACCATGCATACCCAACATATGCAAACTACGAGGATCCTCTTCATCAAAAGAACCAAGCCCTTGTAGAGTTGTTGTTACTGGAATATTACCACGCGATGCCAACTCTCTCAAACGTATTGGTCCTTCTGGCGTTGATAGAATTCCTTGACCTGCATAAATGACAGGTCGCTTGGCTTTATTAATCATTTCGGCTGCACGCTGAATATTTGGCGTATTTGTTAAAGATGATGCTAATGCAGGTGATTCGTTAAACGCACGGAAAGGGAGCGTGTATTGTGTGGGTATAGGTTTTTTAAGTACGCTAGCAGTAACATCTTTCGGGAGATCAACGAGTACAGGTCCAGGACGACCCGTAGTTGCTATTTCGAATGCCTCAGTAATACGGCGTGGCAATTCTGCAATGTCTTTTACCATTACATTCCACTATAATTGTATTAAAAATTAATAAAAAATGATATTTTTTTGTTTTTTTAGAAAAAAAAATATATAGATACCTTCGTACAAGCACGACTTATACCAACAATATCAGCTTCTTGGAAGGCATCAGTTCCAATAGCTGATACAGGAACTTGTCCACAAAACACTACCAAGGGTGTACCATCTAGAAGAGCATCTTGTATTGGAGTAATAACATTTGTTGCTCCAGGGCCGGAAGTAACCAATATGACACCTGGCTTACCACTTGCTCTCGCATAACCCTCCGCCATATGCCCAGCTCCTTGTTCATGTCTTGGAAGGATAAAATCGAAATGTCTTGAATTGTATATAGCATCAAATACAGGAAGAATTGCCCCTCCTGGATATCCAAATATCTGTTTTACACCATGACGCAACATCAATTCATGAAATATTTCGCCACCCGTTAAACCCACAAAGGAATCATCATATGCAGCTGTTGGAACAGGTTTTGAGGTGGTTGTCGTCGTTGGAGGAGGAATTATTTGCCTCGGTATCGGTGAAGGAGGAATATTTTGCTTTCGTGTTGGCGGTGGAGGATAATAATGTATAGATTGTGGTTGAGGACTTAAAAAATCAATTTCAAAAAAAAATTAATACTTTTATTATAACTGATCCGCTTTTAGAATGCAAATTGACAACGCACTCTTACGTCATGTAATATTTTTTATTAAAAACTTTTGTTAAAAAAAGGATATAATATTATTGTATTTACCTAATAGCACTAGCCTTCCATCGTCGTTGATTGTTAACAAGAGACGTAAATGCTGGTAACGTATATTTTATTTTCTCGTTAATTCTCGAGGATATAAGAGCAGAATAACCCGATGTAGCGCGTTGCAGAGACGTTGAAAACGTATAGGCTGAACTCATTATTATTTTTTTTTTACGTGACAAAAAGTTTTTTTTAAATGATAATGGAAGAGCTCATAAAACCAACACTTATATAAAAAAGAGTGGCTAAAGCTTTCCTTTGGTTTAAAATTCAAAAAAAAATTTTTTTTTTGTGTTACCATATCTAAATCTTGTATTAATTTAGTAATTAATTACTCAAAGTTTAAAAAAGTTAAAAGTAAAAACAACATATTGTTGTTAAATGCTTATCTAATCTCTTATCTATTGATGGATTTCCTAACATTACTCACAATTCATCATAAAACAATACTGATATAGATGGAGTGCTATTATTTAATTTGTCAAAATCACATAATTAAGTGCAGACCATTCCATAATTTGAAATAACTTAATATTAGCATATAGATCTACCATTACGACATTTTATACATACGTAAATTTTTTCCTTTCCGAAGCTATTTAATGAATTTCCTTTTATTTAAAGAATAAATTGAACTTGAAAAGAAGCTCTGCCGAGTTTAGGCTTGCCGAGGCTATCGTATGACTGTTTTCTGCTTTGTGGCATATTGTGTGTAACTATTGTAGGCTGCTTTGCACCATACTACACCAACGTAACAGCTTATTTAAGAAAACAAAATAAATTGTTCGTTTTTATTCGTGTAACAGAGTTGGTTGTCACGCCATATGTGACAATTAGACAATAGTGAATCGAAAAAATGAATTATGGCGCGGATTGTGATAAAAAAAATGTGGTAGATTAATGATCTGACAAAAGTTGTAAAAATGTCCAAACCGGCAGTATATAAATTAAAATGTGCAGTCCAAAATTATGATTGGGGAAAAGTTGGAAGTGAGAGTAAAGTAGCGCAATTCGCTCAAAATTCGAATGACTTTGAAATTCAACTTGATAAGCCATATGCAGAGGTGAATAATTAAATGAAATTTATTTCCAAATATTTTTTAAATAACCTTGATTAATTTTTATATAAGTTATGGATGGGAACACATCCAAATGGTCCAAGTGTATTGGCAGAACAACCATCAAATTCACTTAAAGAAAAAATTGAATCCAATCCGGATGAATTACTCTCACCAGAAATTTCAAAAATTTATGGTGATTTACCATTTTTATTTAAAGTATTATCTGTACGTAAAGCTCTCTCTATTCAGGCACACCCTGATAAAAAGCTCGGAAAAGAATTATTCGAAAAATTTCCAAAGATCTATAAAGGTGACACAAAATTACTGGTTTTTTTTTGGTAATTTAAATGTTAGAATTGTCTTAATTAACAATAAAAAAATTATTGATTGAATTTTAGATCCAAATCATAAACCCGAAATGGCTGTAGCAATTACAGATTTTGAAGCTTTATGTGGATTTAGACCTTTAGAAGAAATAAAATCATTTCTTAATGAATATCCTGAATTAGTTGAGCTTATTGGAAATGAAATTTCTTCTCGTTTCCTTCAGATAGTTAATGGAAGAGAAGTTTCTCAATTTACAGAAGATATTGAATTAAACAAATCTGCTCTTTGCGAATTATTTACTAAGATTATGACAACAAATGAATCGATTGTTTCTCAACAAGTTGATAAGTTAATTAAAAGATTAAAATCCAATAATTCTTCTCTTGCAAAAGGAAGTATTCCTGAACTTTTAATTAGATTAAACAATCAATTCCCTGGTGATGTAGGAATATTTTGTGTTTTATTGTTAAATTATATAAAATTGGATCCTGGTCAAGCTATGTTTTTAGGCGCAAATGAACCTCATGCTTATTTATCTGGAGGTAAAGTACCATTGTTTTCTAAATTAAACCATTATTTATGACGTAATCGATCTGATTAATTATTTTCCTTTTCAGATATTGTGGAGTGCATGGCAGCCAGTGATAATGTTGTCCGTGCAGGATTAACTCCTAAATTTAAAGATGTTAATGTACTTACGAATATGTTAACTTACCGTTATGATAGTGCTAAATCACAAATTCTCGCATCAATTCCATATAATAACAATAAGTTAACTGTTTTATATGATCCACCAATTGAAGAATTTTCCGTTAGCATGACTCGATTTAATTCTTTAGAAAAAAAAGAAGCCTTCGATGGGATTCCAGGTCCTAGTATTATAATTGTTATTGATGGAAAAGGAACTTTGAAAGTTGATAATTTATCGGAGTCATTAGAACCTGGAAGTGTATTTTTTATTGGTGCTAATGTTCCAATTATAATAGAAGCTGTAGCAGATAGTGACAAATTAGATCTATTTAGAGCATTTTGTACTTTATAAAATGAAAAGCTTGTTTTATTTAATATATGGAATTCTAATAAAATTTAATGTAGGAATAATATATTGTTGATGTACGATTTTTTTAATGTCATTAAAAAAAGAATACAACTTGAACAAATAAATAGTTTAATAGAATCTACTGTATTTTTAATTATAACCTACTCTCTTTTTCGTATTTACCATTAACATGTTCGCATATACTCCTCATCTCTTTCAATGCATTCACAATGTTCTGTCTAAAAACATTTGAATCTGTTTCAGATGAGGAATATTTGGATTCTATACCGAATTTTAATAAATTTTCTCCAGAAAGATAATTGATACCATATCCATTAGGATAAACGCATCCAAAACCAGAACCTAAATTTTAAAATGAATTTAGTAAATGAATTGTACGTGATAAACTCGTATGATACCATAATGCTCACCACTTAACCTATTTCCAGCACCAAGACCACTTGTGCTTAAAAGCCATTCCTGACTTTTAGCAAAAATTGGTTCTGTGAAAAGTTGATGAGATTCGCCTTCTCGAAGTAAAAGTCTTAATCCAAATAAATGACGATCACAACCTTTACCATTCGAAACGTCACGCGTATAAGCACTATGCGCTTTGGTCGCTGATTGTAGTAAATCATATTTTTGTTGTGCCTATTGAGTTAAAAAAAAATAATGTCAATATTTACTAGCAAGTTTTTAAAGACATTAAAGAACATTATTTTACCGTCAATGATCCGCTTCCCATTCCTTCAACGAACGCTTTGCTTTCTACGCTAAGTGTCCTAATTGTATCAGTACGTCCGTGTAAAAACTGCCGAGTTGACCCAGTTTCATAAGTTGGAACAACTTTCTTGTGAGTCATGAAATATGCTAATTGTATTACCATTTGCATATATGCGTCTGGGGAACAATTTGCTACAAAATGACAAGATAAAATGTATTAACATAAATTCGTAATTCCATTAATAAAATTAATAGAAATATAGCAAATTCACACCTCTTTTTTTGATAAAATGAGTACCATATTCCGGAAAATGTAACATAACCATATCTGAATCAGCGATTACAAGACCAATCCTCTTTTCTGCTTCAGTAATATTTTTTAATATCTGATTATTCGTCATGAATCTAATTCTTCGTGGTGAAGTAGTTAGACGTCCGGAAATTGGTGCATTTAGCGAAGTTGGTTCAGCAATAACCCATTCAATAATAATTGAAGGTATGAGAGCATCACAAGGTGAATGCTAAAAAAAAAGAACTCGGTAAGCAAATTCAATTGAAAAAAAATGTTAAATAAAATATATTATTTACCTCTCCATTTATGGCTGCACGTCCATTACTTTCTACCGAAATGGACAATGCTTTGTCAAACCAACGGTTATGAGCATTTGAACCATGAAACATGTTTCGAATAAATTTGTCAAGATTCATTCCCGTGGAATAGTCATCCAAATTTGTTACAAATAATGCATTTTCAATAAATGTCAGAGTTTCACGATTTTGTGGAGAAATTGCAAGCAAATTTTCGCGTGCCTAATTTAATATGATAATATAATTCATATAATTAATTCATATGTTTATATATAAAAATCGTGATACTATTAATAGAAGTGAATTTTACCACAGCCCAGGAATCACGATCATCGGCCGTAAGCACTCCAACTGGAGGATCGAGATTTGCTTTTAAAACATCGTCAATTATTTGGCAAAGTTGTCTGCTCCAAATATTTAAAACCAATAAATAATCTACGAAAATGTATTGCTTTGAAATATCTTAACTTACATTTCAATATCTCCATCGCTATATCTCTGTCCATCTTTGCCATAACATTCCACAATATAAAACTGATCTTTTACAATAACAATTATATGTTTGGCGGGAGCAGGATGTGGTGTATGTATTAATTCGTCACAACCAGGCTTTGGAATACGAGTGACCCCATAGATACGTGTGTATTGATACATACACAAAGGATAATTGCGCGTGACATCTGGAGGAAGCTTCTCAGTATCAATTAATTTCTTGAAATCTAACATTCTTCCAATTATGTGAGCAGCTCTTTTGATTTGCCACTCCGAAAATTGTCCTTTTGGACGAACTCCATTATTATTTGCAAAGTACTCTTTTGGTGTATTCGGATCATCGATAAACGAAATATGCCAATTTGAATTAACAATTAATGGAACTCTCCACTCGTGATAGGCTTTTTTAATCCACCAGGTGTCATCTAACCAATTGTGCGGTGAAATTCGGTCAACATCCATTAATCGTTGCTGAAGTATTTGGCCAAGTCCCTCAGGTTTAATAAAATCCCTTACATGCTGCTCAATGCGTGCAAGTTCTTTGGAAGAAAGAAGAGGTCGAAGTGAATTTAGATATTTTGTTGTACTCTCTTCCAAGGAAGGAATGGGCAACCTTGGTAACTGGTGTTGGTTGCTGAATGTTTTGATCTGACTTGACATATTTCGTGAATTGCGTGAAGCAATCTTGCGACTGCGGTACTATTTATATATATTTTTGCCGTGCAGAAGTTTATTTGAAAACGTAAAACATATACAAAATTCTAACTAATGATCCTAAGGGCTGATTTATCCCGGTTTGAATAAACTAATTTCCAAAAATTTTACAAAGATGACATTCTTTTTTTTTTTTTTTTTTTTTTTTTATAGATAATTAAATGGCGTAACGGACATTATAGCTAACCATCTCTTTCATGTAACAGTTCGCTTTTTCATAAATCCAATCCCATCCCATCTTAAAAATAAGGGAAAATTTTTTTTTTCAGAAATTGTTATTATATTGCTTATAAATCCTGCTAAAATATAATTTATAAATTTACGAAAAAATCTTTTACTATGTAAACCATGTTAATGAGCTTGCAGTATTTCTCGAGCAGCGTTTATATCAGATAAAAAAAGTGTCTTAGATAGTAAATCACATTAAAACTTACCAATGAAAAGAATTAAATCTAAAAAATCATTATTAATAAAAAATTTATCATAATCGATTGTATAATAAGAATTTACCCGACTATATAAATTTCGTGGTAACTGACTGAATGCTATTTTAACAATAATTGAATAATGGATTGAACCCAGTTTAATATATGCTCTAGACCATTTTTATCCAATCAAAGGAGTATTCAGATGACTCGAAAATTTATCACGACAGAATGCTTATCAAGATAGATCATCATATCCCACAGGATTCTAAACTATAAAATCGCGTTCTGATTGTTGGACCAAATTTTTTTTTTTTCGAAAAACTTTTATAAGCTGGCACTCAATTTATGTGCTAGACTATTCTTAATATCTTTTCATTCAAAAACTTTATGTACTCGTTTTTTTTCATTTTCTAATAAGAAAATGGCTGAATACACAACTCGCAGGGTTGGTGCTCCAAATACATTGGATTACCGTCTTTTTATTGGTAAATGAATAAATTATCAGTCACTTTACTAATTTGGCATTAAATTGAATTGTTTTATTGATATTATTAACATTTGCCATATTAGAAAGAAATGGCCAAGTAATTTCTCCTTGGCATGATATTCCCTTGTTTGCAAATGAGAACAAATCCATTTTGAATTTTGTCGTGGAAATTCCTAGGTGGACAAATGCTAAAATGGAGGTTTGTATCAAAAATTAGGTAATATTAACTAAAATTGGAAATAATATCTTGAATCGACTTCTATTAGATTTCCAAGGAAGAACTGCTTAATCCAATAAAACAGGATGTGAAGAAAGGTAAACTTCGTTATGTCCGCAATTGTTTCCCTCACCATGGTTATATCTGGAATTATGGTGCTTTCCCTCAGGTAAATCTGAAAAGTTTTACACGTTTGTATAGTGTTGACATTAATGTATTCTATTTAAATTAGACATGGGAAGATCCCACGCAAACTCATGCTGAAACTAAAGCGAAGGGTGATAATGATCCTCTTGATGTTTGCGAAATTGGGGAACAAGTTGGTTATCCCGGCCAAATCAAGCAAGTTAAAGTTCTTGGAATTATGGCTCTTTTAGATGAGGGTAAATGAGCATATTATTCTGCTACTAATTTTAAAAATTTTTGTTGTTTACTTTACTAAATGAAATATTTTATTTAGGCGAGACTGATTGGAAAGTTATTGTTATCGATGTCAATGATCCTTTGGCGAATAGATTGAATGGTTAGAATTTATATTAACTATTTTTTATTAGGAAAGAGAATTCTTATTAATTCAAGTTCTTATGATTTGACTTTTGTAGACATTGAAGATGTTGAGAGACATTTGCCTGGACTTATTCGGGCGACCAATGAGTGGTTCCGTATTTACAAAATTCCAGATGGAAAACCTGAAAATCAATTTGCCTTTAGTGGTGAGGCTAAAAATAAGGTTAGAAATTTTTTTTAATTTTCTTTAAAGGAAAAAAAAAATATTACTCACACATATATACATATATATATATAGAAATATGCCACTGAAATCATTCATGAAACGCATGAATCTTGGCGTCGTTTACTTATTGGGCAAATTCCAAACAAGTCTGACAAATACGAAGTTAACATGTATATATTTCTTTAGGTTTTTTTTTTTTTAAAAAAAAAAGGAAACCTATTTTATAATTAATTTTTATTTTATTTATTTTATATAGCCACAATTTGTCAGTTGAAGGAAGTCCTGGTCAAATAACAGTAAATGATCCTCTTTATAAAAATATTCCCCATGATTCAAGGCAACCACCCGCTCCAATTGATCCTTCAAGTAAGATTCTTTTAGTAATAATAAAATTTTTCATTGTAATATTCTACTAATTCTTATTTTTATATTTTTAAAATTGTATATAGTTGATAAATGGTTCTTTATCTCTGGGACTTCCAATTTATAATTTATATATTTTAAAGTAAAATAATTTATTTATTTTTTTTTTTAATTCAATAAATTTTTATATACTGTATCATGTCAATTGGAAAAGTAATTGTTAAATTTATAATTCAAATTATAAAAATTATAAGATGAATGAAAGACAAACTTATCTACATTATCTACACATATGTATACTTTTCAGATGCTCATTATATGAATGAAATTAGCATATTCTATAGGATCCAATTTAAACACTTGACCTTTCTTACTAATTTTGATCACATGATTACTATTAACCAAAGCATTAAGATATTCGCAACATCTAAATCGCGTCAAATTTGTACGTTGAATAATTTCCTCCATATACAATCCTTCAGTTGGCTTTAAACATAAAAGTTTGAGAATAGCTTCAACATTTCCACGATTTGATTGCTAAATAATAAAGCTAAAACGTGAATTAATTTTCAAAGAAATAAATTTCAAGTAAAATTTACCTGTTTGCCTCGATATTTTTGTGGTAAAGCATCAACAATTTTCTTAATCACGGCCTAAAGAAAAAAAAGACTTTAATAACTGAAATGATTTACATGAATAAAAATCTATAGAATACCTTCATTTCCATTGCTTTATTGATTTTTCTTCTGCGTGGTTTTTGCAATTTTGGTGCAGGAGTAGGTTGCAATTTTGGTACTGATATATTTTTAACAGTAGTAGCTCTACTGCGAGGTGTAATAGTATTAAGCGGAGTTTTAGGAATTGTCATCAATTGTAAAACTTCTCGCCTTCTGATAAAAGATGCAAACGTTTCCTTCGTTGGGGCCTACAGAGAAAAAAAATGTTAAATTCCAATATTAAATTTGTTTTCAAAATATTATATTAGCAATACCTCAGAAAATTCAACACAATGAGCATTCATTTTAACGCCATATAAGAATCCCGAAAAGGCTTTATTAAATTCATTTAAAGATTCTTGAACCTTTTTAATGTTTTTAAAATTCTCCGATAAATTATTAAAAGATTTTTCCAATTCAAATAAAGGTGTTTCAAAACAATCCAGAATAAAATATTCATTTGAACCGCCAATAATGCCTACTGGATTGGTTTTTTTTAAAGTATAACCACGCGATAAACGTCTATTTTGTTGTTCTGTTCTTACTGACAACGAAAAATTCATTTTATTGATGAAAATAAGTCTCTGAAAAAACTAGTTTTTGTAGTTGTTAAATCGCCGGTGACGTAACGTGTGATGACCTTTATCACGCGATCTACACTACATATAAGCCCTGTTCATTTCTAGATCGGACCGGATTGATCGCAAAATGTGCCCTTAGATGATTGGTTAAAAAATCGATCAGCGGTCAGTCAACCCGATCATCCAAAATCGGTGTTCACCCAGATCGGATCTTAAATAAATAACGCGTCCAAGGTCCAACACCACGCACTACACCACGTCTACCTAAATTTTTGAGTTTAAATTTACCAATGTCTAACTCAAAACCTTCCCTTCGTCCAATTGCTCCTAAACCACAAGAACTTGTACAAAATCCTGGTGTTATA